>PVKM010024158.1:0-20700 GCA_004027735.1 Carollia perspicillata
TTCTGTCATCAGCAGCATCCCCCTCACCTTCATCCCTGGATGCATTACCTACCTGTCCTTGTGTACCTGGCTCTAGATGAGGTGCCATAAGGAGAAAATTCTCCAGAAGTCTTGAGCTGGGATGGTTTAAGTCCAAACTGCTGGTTGCGTTCTGTCGGAGCTGTGCAGAAGCAGCTGACTCAGGGCAGCACTGGGAGGACCCCCAGGAAGGAAGAAGCCTAGGATATAGCCCTATCTCCGAACCAAGAAGGGAACAAACAGCTCAGAAATCCTGCTCCCCATGAGCTCCTGAGCCAGGAGGCCCCCAGCAACTTGTTGGAGCCGTGAATTGACAGAGGCTGCCAGACCCCTCCCCATCCTCCTTGGCTCCTCTGGGCAAACGGAGAATTTGCAGGGAGGGCCTAGAGGCAGAGCTGAGGGCTGTTCCCAGTCTGCAGAGCTTCAAGTTCTCCTACAGCAGTTTCTTGGCAGCTGACTGCTTGGGTTCAGGTCTTGCCAACGAATCTTCTTAGAACCATTTCTCAGCTTGTCCTTAGTCTAAGTTCCCATCAGGACTTTCCTTATGAAACCAGAATCTGGTCTTGCTCAGTTATAAAGATGAAAACAATTTGGAAAAGCCTTGATAGCTACTTGGAAGCAGCTGCTGGTGCCGCAGTGCATGGTTTGGAGCCTGCGTGTTGGCCCTGGGACTTGAGAGACCAAATGCAGACAGTGTTAACTCCTCACTGTGGATTGTAGGCGAAGTGCTCCCTCTTCAGCTAGCTCCCATTTGCCAAGGAGGGACTGCCCCTTGAGAAAATTGCACTAAGGTCTCCAAGGGAAAGGTCTCCCTGAGAATATGGGATGGGGAGAGCTCCAAAGAATAAGAAAGCGCAGGTCTAAGGGAGACCATCTCTCTCACCATCGCAGCAGCAGAATTCTAGACCAGACTTGCCAAACACATGGTCTGTTTTACTGTCTGCGGAGAAGATGGAGTGGGGGGGTGGAGTTTTCCAGACACTGCAGAGCCAGACACTACCTGCCTTGTACCCCATTCCTAAACATGTTAGGATGCCAATCTCTAGGCTTCCCTTAGCCTAGCAATAGCCAGAATAGTTACCAAAGAGCCCATCTTTAAATCATTTAACCTGGAAAATCCAGCTTTTCTGAAGATTATCTCCCCCTCCTCTTCTCTTTTCTCCTAACCAGGCCATGTGGAACCAGGAGAAAATGAATTGGAAACAGCCCTGCGGGAGACTCAAGAGGAAGCAGGCCTAAAAGCGAGCCAGCTGACCATCATTGAGGGGTTCAGAAGGGAGCTCAATTATGTGGCCAGGAAGAAACCCAAAACAGTCATCTACTGGCTGGCAGAGGTGAAGGACGGCGATGTGGAGATCTGCCTCTCCCACGAGCACCAAGCCTACCGCTGGCTGGGGCTGGACGAGGCCTGCCAGTTGGCTCAATTCGAGGAAATGAAGGCAGCGCTCCAAGAAGGACACCAGTTTCTCTGCTCCACAGTGGCCCAAGCTAACTGAGACAGTCATTCGCCTCAGGATCTTTGAGGGCTTTGTGAGACGAACCCACCTTCAGCTCTGAGGAAGGTTGTGCTGGTCTGCGGCTCATCACAGTGAGGAGTGGACAAGTTAGTAAAAGCAGCTGAGGACTCTCAGAGGAAAGCAAGCAAAAACCTCACCTGGGCGGAAAGGCAGGCAAAGTAGGATTTTTTTTAAAAAAATGTACATCCTTGTATTTAATAAACCTCAAGCAGCTTATCTGTCCTTTCAACCTGTTGTTTTTATTTCCTGGACTCTTGCTCTTGGTGGGAGAAGAACACTAAAGTGAATCGGAGCTCTCCCCTTAGCCAGAGGAAATCTTGTGTCCTCACTCTGTAGCCCAAAGAAGCTAAGGGAGGGAGTCCGAATAAGCGAGATCCAACACTGCCAGGGTGCGGCCCTGCCTCTGGACCTCCAAGCACTCTCACCCACCCCCCACCGATGCTTTTCTCCCTGCGGTGAGACAGGCTGTGAAGTGAGTGGGACTGGAGCACAGGGACGGGGTCTGGTCCGCTCACTCACGTATCTTTCCCAGCAGCAGGCACACTCGTTGTAGGTGCTCTGTAAATTTTTTCTAAAATAATTAAGAGACCCAAAGAACTTTGGGACTACCCAGGTCACAGCAGGGAGCAGAGGTACAGGCCACCCTGGGCCACCAGGTTAGTGACACGTGTACTCCAACCTCTTGGCCCAGGCCTGCCTCCCAGAGTCGACGTGGTCCTTGTCAGCCTGACCGAGGTCACTGGCAAGAGGCACAAGAAGTCCTGAGGGGCTCTGCTGTGCCACCCAGCAGCCCTGTCCCCACACATGTGCTCTTCGCCTGCAGCTGCCTTCTCCAGCCTTAGCAATCCTTCATTGTTGGGTTTCCTCTCTTCCCACCTACTCCCTTTCTCCACAACTCAACTGTAAGACTTAGAGGTGCAAGACTTGGGTCTCAGCCCTCTTTTCCCTTGCTACTAGGGCTCAAGGAATGCAGGGCAGGTGTTAGATCCTATAGCCCTTCCAGGAGCTGTTCGCAGCTGGATTCATGTGGATTTTATTAGAGGGTTATTGCCCAATGAAGTGCAGAAGATTGGATGGGAAGGGTCATTGGTAAAGGTCAACCCAGATTACCAGGGTCAAGAACTGCCACCCCTAGAAGAAGGAGAGAGAAGTGGTCCAGGTCTTAAACAGGCTTCCAGATGTTTTCCGTCACTGGTTCTCCGTGCAGACAGGGCAAAAGTACTAGTGAACAGGATCTTGGAGCCCCGCCAGAGACCTGAATGGTTTTGTTCCTCGCCCCTCTGAGCAGCACTCTGAAGGAGGCCTGCTGCAGGAAGTTTTTGGAGCTTAATGTTCTCTTTCTAGGCCAGCGGGGACCACATCCCATTGATTTAATAAATGCCTGCTGGGCAGTGGTGCCAAACCACAGACAAGCCGCCTCCTAACGAGGGCTGGCCAGCCCTGTGCTTTCAGCATGGGAGGCTTTGGAATCTCCAAATGCTAAGACCTCATATGTCAGAGTTGGAAGGGACCAGGAAAATGACCCTCTTTTGCTGCTCATTTTTAGAGTTGGGAAAACTGAGGCTTAAGAAGGCAGATGGCCCTGGCCGTTGCCTGAATGTGGGATTCTTTGAGAATGGGTGCCAGAGGAAAGACTGCTTCAGAGTATCTTATGTAGCTTTGGGGTCATTCCTCTGGGCTTCACAGAGTTTTCCATTAAAACACAGGTACTTTGGAGAAGGGGTAGACCATAAATTGCACTTAGTGGTTTGATTTACGAGAAAAATTGACAGCAGGGTGGAACTGGGCATGTTATAGGGGGTGGGTAAGGGTGGGAGAAAGGGAGACCAAGACTGGGATGTGGCAGGGGGTAGGCTTTGTCGTCACCACCACATTGCTGCTGTCCAGCCGGCTTGTCCAAGAACTGTGGGGCTGAGGCCACAATTTCCCCTTCAGTTTGAGGCCGTCTAAGCTCCAGAGCATCTTCTAGAAGCTTTCCCTAATAACCACCCATCCTATAAATACCGTCCCATTCCCCCACCCACACCCAAAGAGGCTCCTCTTGGAATTCCACCTGTTCTTCTCACTGCCGCCTCTACCGCCCAGGATGAAAAAGCATCCAATGGACTTATCCCCACCAAGGCGGCCTTAAGTTGCCCCCTCCTAGGGAAATTTAACAGAGGCTCTGGAAAACCAAAATGCCCTCCTGATCCCCCAAAGCTATACCTTACCCCCACAGTAGGCCTGTTTGTTGAATTGAAGGCCCAACAGAATAAAGTTATAATGGTAGTTTCTTTTTAGTCATAAGGAACTTTACTGATTGATCGATTTAAGAGAGAGAGGAAGGGAGTGAAAAAGAGACATCGATTTGTTGTTCCCCTTATTTAGGCACTCGATTGTTGCTTCTTGTATGTGCCCTGACAGGAGATCAAACCCACAACCTTGGAATATGGGACGCTAACTGACTGAGCTACCCAGCCAGGACCTAATGGTAGTTTTTAAAAATATATATAATCTTTATTATGTTTTTTTTTCCATTACCATTTAGTCCCCACCCCCAGCAATCACCACCCTGTCGTCCACGTCCATGAGTCCCTGTTCTTTTTTGCTCAATCCCTCCACCCGCTAACCACTCCTCACTCCATTAATATAATGGTAGTTTTAATGGTAGAGTTTCCGTTGAAATACTTGTATGGGTATCGGACCCCAGCGGCGTCCCCTGTGTTTGGAAGTAGGGGCTGATTTCTCCACGGGTCCAGCCTGTGGCCAGCCTGTCTGCTTTTGTAGAGGAGGCCCCACCTGGACACTACGCTACAGGTGCCAGAGAGACCCGTTCTCTCCCCTCCTCCCAACCTGTCCGCCCCTTCGCCTCCCTCCCCCGCCCACTCCATCTCCTGCTCAGGATTGTGTAATAGGAAATTCCCAGCTGGGCTCTCTAGGAGGGGAAAGGTGACTAGGAAGGTGAAAACAGCACAAGGAAACAAAATACAGAGGCACAACCTCTTCCTGTTCTTCAGACTGGGAACTCCCAGGGACAGGGCCTCCTCCTCTTTCTTTTCATTCCCCCCCCCAGCTTCCCTCCTCAGCCAAACCCAGGGCTTGCCACATAATGCCAAGAATTCTCCCCTCCCTTAATGGGTGAAGGGTGTTAAAAGGTCCAAACTTCCAGTTATAAAATAAGACATAGGGATGTAATGTACAGCATAGCTACTACAGTTAATACTGTATTGCATATCTGAAAGTAGTTTGAATGCTCTCATTACAAGAGAAAACGTTTTCTTGTAACAGTGAACAGTGACGAATGTTAATTGGACTCACTGTGGTAATGTAATATAGACACATATTGAATCATTATGTTGTATACCTGCAACTACCACAATGCTATGTCAATTATAGCTCAATTTAAAAAGCAGAGGAAGTCAGCCTGTTTTCCTTTATATTCTATTAAAATGGGGAAAAACATTGGAAAAAAGTTCTCCCCTCCTCTCAAGCTGCTGGAAAGATTCTTGGGCATGATGAAGTAAATGACTAGCCTTAAGACAAACACCAGGTTGTTCCTGGGGAGCTGGGCTGTGCCGGAGAGGGGAGGGTGTCGGAGAAGTCCCACCGAGTCAGACAATGTCAGGAAAGGAAATCGCCCAGTTGCCACTGCCGTTCTCTTCAGGCCCAGGTCTACGCAGGCTGCCCTTTGCTGCAAGGGGCTATGCAGTTATTCCAGAATGGAAGGTAGTATTTCTTCAAGTGCTTTTCAAAATATGTGTGTGTGTGTGTGTGTGTGAGAGAGAGAGAGAGAGAGCAAAACAGAAACAGAGGTGCGAGGAGGATTCAGATCTTAGAGGCCTTGAACACCGGAGCTTGATTTTTTCCCCCCTAAATGAAATAATTAAATTTCAAAAAGATTTCCTTGTTGACAGTGATAAGAGGGGAAGAGGGAGAGGGGTAAGGGGAGAAAGAAGGGAAAGGATCACATCAAGGAACAGGTAGAACGGACATAGGGACAAAGACAGTGAGGGGAAGGGTGGAATGTCGGGGGGCAGGGCAAGGGAGAATAATGGGGGAAGAATGGCAACAACTGTAATTGCACAACAATAAAAAAGATTCTTTGGATGCTTATGTGGATTGGATTAAAAGGTCAAAAAGCAGAAACAGTTAGGAGGCCACTGCAGTGGTCCAAGCTAGAATCGATAAGGCCTGACGTGGAGCAGTGACTGAAAGTAGGGGATGGAGAGGTCAATGCTGGCCTTGGGCTTGAGGAGGGGAGAAGGGACTGGAAAGCTCGGTGGGGGGAGCCAGCAGAGGAAGACTTGCTTGGGAGTCAGCCAAGCTGAGAGACACTTTACCCAAATCTGGGGAAACAAGGGCAAAGACCCTTTCAGAAAATTCACATCTTGGTCTTAGAGAAAGGGCTTGGCCAGGGTTCAGCTGATTCATATGGTATTGGAAGGGAAACCGAGGCAGACTCTCAGGGTGCACAGGGTCACAGAATGAGGACATTAGGCCCCAGTCCTAGATTTCATGCAGTGGCCACTCAGTCCCTCCCCACTACCTCTGGAGAAGTGGGGTTCCCATTCCTTTATATCAACATCCCCCCACCACCAGCTCAGGTCTAAAGAGACCAATGAGGGATTCTGGCCATTACAAAGCTGCTGAAATCTCCATTTAGGAAGGGCAGCCCTGAACCCCAATCCAGAGGTTCAGAGAGAGAGAGACAAATTTGGAATGCGAGACCTGTTGGTAGGGCTGGGGGGATTGGACAAGGCTGGAGGCAGCCAGAGTTCCTGGCATCCTGGAGAATAGCGGTAGGGGTACCTTCCAGCCTACTTCCCTCCCCTCCTCTTGTCTCCAAGACTCAGCTCTTTCTCACAGTTCTTGCCATTTTAGCTCCCACCCCCACCTCAAGTAGTTGAACCTCTCTTTTTTGGTGTCTATGAGGGAAGGGAAAATATTTCTTGGCCTAGAATCAGGTCCACTGGGTGGCAGCTTCAGAGACACACATTTCAGCTGGCTCCCCATCCTTGGAGGTATACAGGCGGGGGCAAAGCCATGCTGTTGCTGCATAGGTGAATGCTAGGTAGGGTGTCCTAGGCGTCTGGATGCAGAACATCAGGTTCCAGTCAATGTTGGTTGCAAATCTCCTGTATGACTTCAGGCCAATGCCCTCCTCTCTTGGGGGTTCAGTTTTTTCATCTGTGGTTTTGTGAATAACCAGGCCAATGGCAGGGGCCAGACTAGAAAGCAGATCACGAAGCAAAGGCCAGTTTGCTAGAATTTGGCCAGACAAAGACACTCTTCCCTTTGGCCCTGCCCCCACACAGGGACTGCTCCCAGGGCATGGTATGCCCCTACCCCACTGAGGCTGTAAATGTTGCTGCCTGCCCTCAATGCCTTTCTAAAGGGCACTCCTCCTCCCTTCCAGGTCACTTGATCCCTCCCTCTTTCATCTCAGCACACACTTCTTGGTCCTGGACTCTTACAGAACTCCTTGCAACTATGGAAGTGTTCTGTAATCTAAACTGCCCAATATGTTAGCCACTAGTCACATGAGGCTTTTGAACACTTGACATGTGGCTAGTACGCTCGAGGAACTGGGTTTTTTATTTTGTTTAATTTTAATTAATTTTAAAATTAAATTTGAGAAGCCACATGTGGCTAGCGGCTGCCATATTGGACAGCACAAGTTCTAGGCAGAACATTTCTGTGTTCTTTTTTTTTTTTATAAGAGTTGATAGGAGCTACCATTCATTGAGCATTTACTCTTTGTCAATTTTTGCGTAAGTGCTTTACAGACACATCTTAACGAATCCTAGATGTTCCATTTTATTTTATTTTTCCTTAGGGGAGATTGCAAACTTAGTCCCCAACTACCACAAATCATGCAGTCGAGTTTCCCACATTTGGAGAAATCGCAGGGTCAGCATTTCCGGAGTGCACTGGGTAAGCCTCGCCCTGGGAAAACCACCTTTGTGATCACGGTATCTCCCCTGCCAGTAAGTACTGACATTCCATTTTAAAGATGAAGAAACCAAGGCTTAAGAGATTGGGTAAACTGGCTTCAGGTGGCATAGAAAGCTGGAGGGCCATTCAAGCCATAGTCATGCTCTTCAGCCATTTAGGGAACTTTCCAGAACCCAGCCTGAGTCTACAATCACTGCTTAGCACATGGCTGGGCACCAGGGCCCAGGAAGGCTCATCATTGAGTACCAATTGATATGTGTTCTTGACAAAAGGAAGAGGGAAGCTAATTCCACTTACTTCCCATCTCCTGGGGGACAGTGGAATCTTGTCTCCCAACATCCCCCCTTCAGATATGTCTTTCCTTGCCTTTCTCTTGGATCACAGTGTCCTTTTAATTACAAACTCAGGCCTCGGTGGGTGCTATGTACAGAGGTTTGGGGAGAGGATGTCACATAGGCCCATAGGAAGCCAGTTGGACTGGCAGCCAGGGTCTGGAAAAATCCTTGTTTCTAAGCAAGAAAACAAGAAATAGTATGTATTATAATAGCTACCTTTTATTGAGCACCTACTTGTGCCAGGCACTTTACATATATCTGTGCTTATAATTCCCACAACAACCTGGGAGGTAGGCATTATTATCACCATTTTGCATAAGGGAAATTGAGGCTCAGGAAGTTAAACAGCTTGCTCAAGGTCACACAGTTTATTGATTACCGGTAGAATCATCACTGGAGATGGGCAACTGTGAGTACACTTAAACTTTCATTAGGCACTCTTCACACGGAGAAAATAGAGGGGTGGAGGGGTGGGCGAAGGGATGCATTCTCTAGGGCTGCGCGGCTGGTTCTGCTGTCCACGCTGTGGGAGGAGGCTGAGCCCTGCCCTGTTTCTGACTGCTCTGCTCTGACAAGCCACTTCTTCTCCAGACTCAACTGCAAAGCCAGAAAAAAACTCGCTCTGGCTGAGATTGTTCTTAGAAAGGGAAAAGAGCTGATGTGAAAGACCTTACCCTGTATGTATATTTGCAGGTGGAGATGTACCTGTGTAGCTTGTGTGCTGAAGCATACCACCACCAGAATAAGGATCTCTTCCTTTTAGGCCACTACCCTGCCACGTCTGCAGGGAGTGAGGCAGCTAAGGAATCTTGAAGGGCTATCTATTTTTTACCAAAATCCCAGGCACATTGCCTGGCAGGACAAGTCAACAATCAAAGCCTCAAATCTGCTCCCTGCCCGCTCCCTCCAGGCTTATCTAGCCTTAGAGGTGTTGTGTTTATTCTGCAGATCCAGGGACACGTGATGCCTCTGTCTGTCTGTCTGTCTCTCTCTCTCTCTCTCACACACACACACACATACACACAAAGGTTCTTGGATTTAAGGCACCAAGTCTAACCTGCATGGTTTTGCAAGTCTCTGCTCATTGGACGGTGGCCCTGGCCCACAGCCAAGTGTGTATGTGTGCACAGGTGGGTTAGTGCAGTGTTAGGAGCAGTGATGATGGCACTGTGCGCTGAACCAAGTCCTCCCGTCTTCTGGGAGGGGACCTCCTGCTTCCTTGTCAGTTGGCCAAGTACCCACCTCCCTTCTTGCCAGCTCAAGTGAGAGCAGGTCAGCCACAGTTCAGGTCAATGCTGGGAACTCGGGGCCTGGCTTCCAATTCCAAGAACGTACCCTTCTTCTAAGTGCGGCAGGGGGCTGTTTTGGGACCTTAAAGAGGATCAAGTGCCCACTTCAGAAGGACAAGATGGCCACTCAGGCCAGGATAAAGGGTGAGGGATTTTTTTGTGTGTGCTTTTAAAACCCAACCATGTGTAACAGGAACTAACCTTTTTTCCTCTAAGCTCACTCACCCTCACCTCATGGAAAAGGTTTCTGCAGATGGAGTGAGTGTGTAGGGAAGGGGGCTGTTAGGATTGTGCTTCACTGCCCCCTTTCCTGGGCCTACAGGAGTTGGGTGGAGCACGTCTATGTCAGCACCCACACAGTGGGTGGTACACAGAGGTAGGGACTCCCTGGGGATACACGGGGTGGTTGTATTTAGTAGAGGGTGAAAGGCCTCCACAAAAGACTTGGGTTAGAACTGTGGGGTCCCTGGGTCCTGGGCTGGGTCAGGATGCCCAGATGAAGTAGGCTACCTCATCCAGGTCGACAGGATAATCTGTGAGCAGCACTGGTGTTTTGTCAAAAAGCTCGCCCTTATAGCTGCGCCACTTGCCAGCGGGCAGGTAGACGTCACGTTCCTGCTTGCCAGGCTCCAGTACTGGTGCCACCAGCAGTGTGTCTCCAATAAGGAACTGCGAGTCGATGCGGTGTGCTGTCTCATCGCCCGGCGCAATCCACCAAAGCGGGCGAACGATTGGGTCTCCAGTGTCGGTGACTTCACCGGCCAGCTCAAGCAATAGCGGCGCCACAAGCGAGGCTCTCAGTGCGGCGAACTTGTGCGCGATGGCCACCACTTCAGCGTCATATTGCCAGGGTGGGACTGAGAACTGCATAGCGGGCATGAAAGCGGCCACCTCCAGCCAGCGCACGTAGAGCTCGCGCTCTGGCACATTGCCGCCGCCCGCTGTGCGCTCAGGCACCACATTGCCACCCACCATATCGGGCAGGATGAATGGGTAGCCCAGCATGCTGACAGTGAGCACGGCGGGGATGAGCGAGCGCAGCCCCAGATCGTAGCCCCACACCGAGTCACGGTCCACCAGGCGGAAGAAGCATGAGATATTCTGTGACTGGTAGCCCACGCGGACCTCAGCCAGTGAGAAGAAGGGAAGCGCCATCTCAGTATAGCGCCGGCTCCATATGTTGGGGTCTGGCAGCGACCTGTAGGTGCTAAAGTCCCGTGGCAAATAGCTGACCTCACCCGCGTCGAACTTGAAGGAGGCCACCTCATAGCGCGAGCGCAGCCGCCGCAGGTGCCCCTGGAACCAGTCGCGGGCCTCAGGGCGCGTGAAGTCCAGCACCGCGCCGATGCCATTCCACCAGCGCACCAACGCGGGCAGGCGGCCCGTGGGTTCACGCACAAACAGCTCTCGCTCCACACCCTCGCCGAAGGACGATGAATTGTAGTTGACAAATGGGTGCACCCAGAGCGTGACTTTAAATCCAGTGTCTCGCAGATGGCGGAACATGTCACTGGCGTTGGGAAACTTGACCTCGTCGAAGTCGAAGTCACCATAAGCAGGTGTGTACATGTCATCAATTTCCAGGTGGCTGCTGTTGAAGCGGTGCTGGCGGATCTCCTGGGCAAAACGCTGCACCTTGTCCTGGTCCACTGCGCGCCCGTACAGCACCCACGTGGACCAGATAGGGTCCCGGAAGGTCTCGGGTGCTGGCACCCTTGATGGCTTGTTGAAATAGCGCCGCACCATGTACTTGTGGATGGAGGTGACATCTGAGCCGACGCACACGCGGTAGCTGAGCTCTGGAGCTCCGGGGAGGCCAGCTGGTGGCTTGTAGGGTGTGTCATTGTAGCGTGCCTGCAGCCTCAGTGAGCGCTCTGTGCTGTTCCAGCCCAGGTGGAAAGGGACTGAGTCATTGACCTTGATAGCAGCCGCACGTGATGACAGCCAGTAGCGCTCCAGAATGCCTCCAAATGCTGCGTCGGAGGAGTAGACATCGCTGGTGACGAAGGGCTGTGGCTCCTGCTGGCCTTCCAGCCGTATGGGCCAATGCTGGGTCCTCATCTCAGCGCCGCCATACCAGTGCGCCCTCTCGTCTCCCAGGAACATGGCATGCTCCACGGCGCGGCCCGGTGCTGCCTCCTCCCAGCGCACACGGTAGCACATGACTGTGTCCTTGGGTCGCACAGTCTGGATGAAGAAGTGTAGTGGACGCCCATCTGCCGTTCGAGAACAGCCCAGCAGGGCGCCATCGCGGCTGCAGGAGTCAAGGTCCAGCGCACCTGAGCGGAAGGCCAGGCGGAAGACCTGCTCACCTTTCTGGTTGCGGATAGAGAAGCCGCCAAGGTTGAGGTCCAGCAGCTCCGCACGCAGACGTTCCGCCTTGCGGAGAGAGGCGCTGTAGTAGCACCAGGCCACCACTGCGGCTAACACCAGCAGCAGCCCCAGCACCCCTGAGCCCAGCAGCGGCCTCAGCTCTTTTGATGGCTTGGGCTTGACAGGCGAGAAGTTGTCAGGCAGGAAGGTGTACATAGCTGTGGCTGAGACAGCCTCGGGTCTCTCACGGCCTGTGTCGTGCCCAGGGCGTCGGCGGGGGTAGGCCTTGCTCTTCTCTGGAGGATTTTGGGGCATCAGCCCTCCGTTGTGGAAGGAGCGAGTGGTGGGGCCACCTGAACCTGGTCTGCCAAAGTCTGGAAGGTGAAGAGAGAGGCGGAACTGACCTTCTCATTCCATAGTATCTCCATTTGCTGCAGCAAGAAAGAAGAGGTGTATATTTTGGGAAGGTATATTCTGGGAATTAAGGGTTTGAGAAATGGCAAAGGTGAGACTTAACAGGACAGTCTGTGTCTTACCCTTTCTTGAGGGCCCTGATACTTGCCAAAATTAGTCAGGACTCTGAATGCGGAGGGGCAGATGGCATGCATCCCATTTTTGTGGGGAAGAAACATCACCAGATAAGGTCGGGGAGCTGTCCATACCACAGAATGTGAAGCCTCCTGGGATCACACATGGGGGCAGTTCAAGCTGAAGAGAAGGGGAGGGATCTGGAGAGGACCTGGTGTCCCAGAGATGTGGCCGTGGTGGGGGTGTGGCATGCTTCAGTAGGCATCTTGAGACCTTTAACAGGGTAGTAGGATGACTTTCCTTGTCCCCAGAAGGGGAGAGAAGGGAGCAAGGAGGAACAGCTCAGGCATGGAATTTAAACAGAAGCCAGAGTAAATCTGGAGATTAGATCAGCCCTAGGGCTTGGTTTGGAAGGAGGCAGGGCTGGGTTCAAACATTAGGGCTTGGGTCAGCAGCCTGGCTCAGGCGCCCTGGTGGCTTCTCATGCCCTAACTTTGTCCTCGAATTCCACCCTGTTTGCAGCCATTGTTCATCAAGTCCGTTTCCCTACCCACCTTCCTGCTCTGCTCCCAATGCCACATCTGTGGGCCAGCTATTACCTGGTTTTGTCTCTGCCAATTGTCCACTGTCCTGCTGCCCTTGCCCTAGTTTTGGACAGTCTCTTCTCCCCTGTACTATTTCAACACTTCCTCTATAGACCTCCCTGCCCTCAACTTCCTTCCCGCAATGCCTTTTGCTTATAGCAACCATACTGAACCTTCTAAAGAAGTTATCAGCCCTGGCTGGTGTAGCTCAGTGGATTGAGCATTGGCTGTGAACCAAAGGGTCACAGGTTTGATTCCCAGTCAGGGCACATGCCTGGGTTGCAGGCCAGGTCCCCAGTGGGGACCACGTGAGAGGCAACCACACATTGATGTTTCTCTCTCTCTCTTTCTTTCCCCCTCCCCTTTCTCTAAAAATAAATAAATAAAACCTTAAAAAAGAAGTTATCAGACCACATCTCTTCCTAATTTAGAGAGCTTCTCATGACCCCCATGATGAAGTTCAGAAGTGTAAGTTTTGCAATTGAGCTACAAGGCACAACATGGTCTCATCTGTTCTTCTGATTCCATTTCCAGCCAGGCCTACCCTGTAACGACCCCAGCTCATTTCTTCCCCACCCTAAATCCTTCAGGCCACCTGCCTCAGGAGATTTCAACCGCCCACCTTAGGCCAACATCTTTCCCCAACCTACCAGCTCTCCAGGGATCAGACCACCTCCCTGCCTTGCACACACACATTACATACACATGCTCTCACACATTGCATGCTCAACTCCAAATACGCCAGCAGGGAAACATAGATTTGGGGAAGGTGTGTGTTGCAATCTGCTGCTCAAGGCCACCAACCCTTCCTGATTTAGCCCTCAGGGCAGAGTCCAACAAAGAAATAGCCCTAGCCAGGTGCATACACAGACATATATCCTGCCAGCCAGGCAGCTGCACCAGCTAGGGGGAAGGAGAGAAGGAGACTAGCAAACAGTAATTAGTCTCCTCCCAGATGCCAGTGTCTGTTTCTCAGTCCCCCGTATCTTCCCAGTAGATGCCAGAACTGTTCAGGATCATCGCCTCCCCCAACTCTCCCATGAAGAGACTATTAAGAATGTCAGACGCAGATCAGAACTTTGATCCCAGATGTCGATATACAGCTCCCCACACTGCCCCTCCCCAAGTTGTTTTCTCAGGGATTCATTCTCTATGCTCTCTGCCCCCCATTCCCTAAGCTGGTCAGTTCTGGCTGGTCTGTAACAGCCTCTTATTCCCTTCCTTTCAGCCCACATAGCTTAGTTTTCCAACTCCCCATGCCAGTATGGACTCCCCTTCCTGTAGGTACAGTTCAGAAAAGTTCTCCTGGGAAACACTGGCAGTAGACTTATCAACTGACACCCTCAAGCTAAACAGAACCCAAAGAAGGTCTTAGGTGGCCCATGCCAGAGTGGCTATACATTTATATTCATCCATTCAAGACAACCAAGGCCCCATTCTGGGCACTAAGGGAATAAGGAGAAAAGGTCCACATCTGAATAGGACCCCCTCATTATCAAAACTTTTATACCAGACCACCTCATGACCCTCGTAGCATGGAGAGGCCAAAGGGACATCAGAAACCTTTTCCAACACTTAATTTCTGAGAATCTTAACTTTCTAGGATTCCGAGGTTCTTCGATGAAGGACAGTAGCCCACAGGCCTGAGCACCCACCCCATGCAGGCCCCATGCTGGTCTCCCAAATGCCACAGCATCCACCCGAAAAACAATGCCGAAAAGGAGGCATAGCTAAAGGGTCCATTGTACAAATGAAAAAACAGTGGTCCAATCAGAAAAAGGGACTTGTTTGAAGTCACCCAAGTAGCAAGGTTGCCCGAATCCAAAAAGCCAACTTAACCCTCCATTAGCCTAGGTTTTAGGAGCCGGGAGATAATAGTCTGACAGGCTGTCTGAATGAAGCAGAGGAAAGGAGCTTTATGGTCAAGAGGCTGGGACAGGCTTCCATTAAAAGGGTGTGGGCATGGTAAGGCCTGTTTTCTCAAGGGCTGGCGCTGCTGCTTGCTTCAGGAAGGATTCTTGAGGGTGGAAAAGGGACAATTTTAATAGCATCTGGTGCCCGGGCTGTGTGGGAAGAACAGTGGTTCCCGTGTTAACGGTGGCGCTACAGACTCCTGTAATCTGCCTCCTCCGCCATCAGACTAGCCACAGGCTAATGAAGGCCAGGGGGTCGGCCCCAGCCAAGCCTCTCCCCACTTGACACTCAACCTCATTCTTGGCTGCCAGCCCCTAGTCGGGTATGAGGGGCAGGGCCCGGACTGGCCCAATTGAGGGGAGGCCATTCTAAGCTATGTGGTTTATCAAACACAGTTCCCAGGAGAATGTGCGGAAATGTCAAAGGTAACTCGATCCAGTCCATTTCCCTGCTCAGCGGAGGGATCCGAAGGACTGGAATCGAGTGACTGCGCCGACAGCCTGTAATACTCCACCCCCACCCCAGGTCCCCGCCCAACAGCTACTAAATCCAAAGGGACAAACTGAGGTCAAGGGGCCTGTCTCCCAATGGAAACCTCGGCCACTTAGGTGTCCAGGTTCTCCCCACCCACTCAGTGGTTAGGAGCGAAAGTTAAGGATGTTTGCTCCCACAGAAACCTCCCAAGGTTCTCCTCCTGGGCTCACTCACGGCAGTGACCCCAGAAGTGGCGGAGAAGGTAGGCTCCTGCAGATATCGACGCGCTAGCCGGAGTTGAGCTGCAGCCGCGCAGCGCAGAGCGCTGCCCAGTTGCCGACAGCTGAGGCCCCGCCCCCTGGCTGTCCAGTCACGCCCAGGTCTTTTGCTGTGGCCCAGAGCCTCCGGGTCCAGTCCCGCCCCTGGCACCTCCCACATTATCACGGGGACTTGAGGCCCTTCCCCTTGGCCCCCACCTTTACCCTACTGCTCAGTGCCAAGTACCGGGCAACTCAGGCCAGCTGCAAGACCAGTGCCTCCCGGCCCCGCCCCCCGCCTTGAGCCCACCCTCTCTGGGGCGTTGCTTACCCACTTGCAGGCGGGGCTCTTTTCCAGGCCTGCTGGGAAATGTAGTTTTGGAGGAAGGAACATATGTACAAGGTTAGAGTTCTGGCTCCTCCAGGCTAACTTTGAGATGTGTATGAGAAGGAGCGGGACGCAGGGTAAAAGGGCAGAGCTGACCCCTTGGGAGTCCTTCCCATCCAGATTTGGACAGGTAGTCCTCTTGGTATAACGCTCTCCTCACTAGCTCTTCCATATGGAAAAAAGCTTCCTATATGGCAAAAGGGTAGCGGAATACCGGGAGAATCTCAGCGGCTCAGTGTAGAGCAGATCCAATCAAAGACCCCACGGAGGTATCTTGGTTTCACCAGACGGGAAGTTCCCACCAGTCCAGAACAGCAGCAGTCAAGGTTAGGGACCTAGAAGACTGACTTCTCCTGGGTGTTTTGCCCCCACCCGCTAGTGACAACTGTTGGAGATTCCTGCGCTGCAAGGAAGTGGGCATGCCCCACCAAACTCCCTCCCCAGGAAGGAGTGGGGTGCCCAGAGATTCCAGGACACTCCACCCCTTGCTCCCTGAGGGACATGGAAGCAGAGTTTTGTTTTGTAATTTGAAATTTCTTGGTCATGAAACCCTCCAAAACTGTTTTAGACCCCTTGACTTGGGTGGGGGAGGGCAGCGAGGTGTCTGAATATAGGCTTTCGGGAGGCTGTGATAGACTCTGGGAGTAGAAATCAAGAGCTATGGGTATAGGGACAGGGCTCCGACTGCAGATTGGAGGATTCTGGGTCCACTAAGATGCTAGGGTGAGGACCATCTAAGTTTAGGAGACATTGGAGAAATGTTAGCTGGAGGGCCCTCCCTGCATGGCTAGGTGGACCCACTAGTTTGGGCTCTGGAGCGGAGGGAATGAGGCCACTGGGTGGATATGGTGTGTCAGGTGGGCTCTCGGGGGCACCTAAGGTAAGTATTGAGATGATGGGGGTGGGGAGGGCTCAGGGCAGGTTGTCTTTGAGAATCTGCATCTCAGTTTAGGGGGCTTGGCACAGGCCTGAGTTAATGTTTCCTCCCTGACAGACCTTGCTGGGTGAGAACACAGGAGGCAGCCTATGGGGTGAAAAGTTTATTTATTGCTCAACCTCCTTGGCCTGGCTCAGGCTCTACCAGCAGCGGTAGAGAAGGTTTCTGACACAAATTCAGGGTGGACAACATAGTTGTTTCTCTGGGCGGCACCGGTCTTCTTAAAGTGGCTTGTGTCCCACCTGTGAGGAGAGATGGGCCAGCCCTTTTGGACCCTCATCCGTCTGATTCCAGTTTTCAATGTCAGTGCTAACCTTATCTCAACATTTTACCCCTAATGCTGGTCCAACACTGACCTCAGGTTCTACTGTCAAATTTTTGATTTCCAATACCTGCTCCCTAACATTGACTTCTTATCCTCTACTTCAAACCCTGAACCTGAAGCGTTGATCTCTTGATTCTAAGTCCAATTGCCAACTTGTAACCGCTCAATGCAGACCTCCCCGCCCTCAAGGGTTCTCCATTTCCTTGCCAGTTTTCACTTCCCCATGACACTAGCGCCCCCTGGTGGTACTTTATGGTCAGTGCATCGCAGCGGACAGTTTCTACCCCAAAGAATCCCCGAGTTCCCCGCTGCGCCAAGAGCCTCCTGTGTGTGTGTGTGTGTGCGTGTGCGTGTGCGTGTGCGTGTGTGTGCGCGCACATTGCAGGTGGGCTCCAGACTTACCTAAGGTTGGGACATGGGTAGTATGGTGGCAGGGGAGTTATAACAGCACACTGCATTCCGGGCCGGTGAGCGTACGGGGATACACTCCTGGAGGAGGAAGCGGTGGGCAGGGAGGGGTCAGGCCTTTTGATTTTCCCCTACCCTCAAGCCCAGAACGGGATTCCCAGCGACGCTTCAGGAGTCAGTCCCATGGCTTAGAGATTCTCCCCTCAGGCCTCCTGGCTTTTCAAGAAACCATAGATACATCACCTCCGGGAAGACACCTGGAGGTCCCTCTCCCCATAAGGCCTTATTTCCATGCCCAGGCTGGGCTGTGCAACATGCTGGACTCTAGGGGAGGGTCGTTGAGAACCTGGGAGTTCCTGGATTCTCGCCATGCGACGGCAATTATCCACACTATCGAGGGGGGACATTTCTGAGGCTCAGGCACTTTCTTTCCCTCCTGCCCTTGTAAGGGATAATAAGACCCAGTCTCAGGTAAGGAATCAGTCTCTCTCTGCCTAGGGAGGAGCGGGGGGCATCACCATGGAATTAGGGACAGGGTTCGGGAACACCCCCTGCACAACTGTTTAGACTGATGTGGGCATTGCTGTTTTCCCAGGTTCAGCCCTCCTTGTTTGCTGCTGGGCGCAGAGAGAAGGCTGCGCTGCAGTCCGCTGCAACTGGGCACTGGGGCCTCAGTTTTTTCAGCAGTAACAAGCGAGGCTGTCTATATCCGGAGGTGGTGCAAGGCTCCAAGGAGGCCGGGGCGTTCCGGTAATCCAGTCACCATTTCTTTGCTCACTTAGCACTGGGCAATAACCCTGCCCATTATTGACAGTGACCCAAGGCCCAGGAATAAAGGACACTTCTGAGAACGCGTCCCCAGGGCCGAGCGTCCAGGTAGGGAGTGGGGCTGGAGGGCGTGGTAGGGGATGTGACTGATGTGCAAGGTTTCTTAAGAAAATCCTTCGGCAGGGCCTCCAGAACGGATACAGGACCCAAGTTGGTCTTGAGCACAGTCCCGGAGAGACAGGACGGTAACTTGGGGGAATCTTCCTGCAGGTTCTCCTGCTTCAGCGGTCCATTCAGACAGTGGAGCGAGAGGGCAGGATAGGGCGGGACCCAGCAAGGGAGCCTAGCGGGATGGAGCCGGGTGGGGCCTGGTTCAGAGGCAGGTCAAGGCTAGAAGTGGTGCGGGATAGAGAGCTTGCAGCCAGGGTAAGGCTGGACGCTGGGGACCCGGCTTGTTTGGGGGCGCGGCCCGGCTGAGCAGGGCGAGGCCCTGCGAACCTTACAGTCGGCTGCACTGGGCACCGGGGCCGCAGGCCGCATTCGTTGCAGGGTGCCCCCGCGACGCAGTAGTCCATCCCGCGCAGACAGTAGTGGCGGCCGGAGCAAGCGCTTGCATAACCCTGGAAGGGCAGGCGGCCGGGCAGCGGGTCTGCGCACCCGCATCGGGACGTGATTTGCGGCAGTGGTTGGTTCCGTGACAGGGAGTTCAGCATGTTCACCACCACCTCACGCTCTGGGCCCGCAGGTCCCCAGACCGGCAGACCCAGACAGTCACAAGAATGGGGAGGGACAGGGTGAGAGACGGGGAGAGATGGAGACAAAAACAGGTAGACAGATAGACACAGGGTTACACCCTCTCCAGGGCCCTCCGCCTCCACCCCGTCGCACAGGTCCCCACCCCACTCTCTTCCTGGCCTCCCGCCACCCGCTCCCTTCCACCACCTCGCCATCCGTTACCACAGGCATTGAGTCGCTCCGGCTTAGGAGGGTACTCCAACGGCATTCCTCGAACTACTGTCTCCATCCCGGCCTCCTGGAAATGGCACACAGGCTACCTCAAGCTCTGACCCAGAAGGACCCTCTTTGGGGGGTTCTCCCTCCCAGAACACGCAGACCAGTACCAGGCCGCGCCTCATCCCGCCATCCAAGTGCTCGCTTCGCTCCCAGGCTCTGAGTGTTTAGAGTTGTCGCCGGGCAACGCGTTTACTCCGCCTACTTGGGGAGGGGCGGGAGAAGGGGGCGAAACTGCAGTTGGACCCGGCGTGGGGAGCTGAGCCTCTGACCGTCCCGCCTCAGCGTTTGCTTTTGATTTTACCCCTCTTTGTCTAGCTGACTCTGTCCAGCTCTGTCTCCGTGTTTCTCTCTCTTTTTAAAAACAGATTTTCGGTGTCTCTAATAGGTGTTTTCAATATTGCCTGCCCATCAGAATCACCTGGGGGAACTTGTGAGAA
This sequence comes from Carollia perspicillata, assembly GCA_004027735.1. Lineage (NCBI taxonomy): Eukaryota > Metazoa > Chordata > Mammalia > Chiroptera > Phyllostomidae > Carollia > Carollia perspicillata. The sequence continues at coordinate 19,441 of PVKM010024158.1, forward strand.
GTTCTGATTCTTGAGGAAGTTCTGATTCAAAAAGGTTCAGCCATCAGCCTACAGTTGAGAACCCCTGCTCTGGTCTCAGAGCCTCTCACGTTTTCTCTTCCCTTAGTTCTGGCGCTGCCGCTGGATTCCTTCCTCTCTCCTCGGAAGACTGTTCCTATATTTATCCGCACTGCTTATGAGTGGCCTTATTCTCCCTCCTTTCATCCTAGCTTACATCACACAGGAAGGGAGAGTAGAGCAAGTAGACTCGGCGTATCACTGACTCTCGGGCCAAACATGTGGGAAGGAGCTAAGTGGCAAGCTTCAGGAAGGCAGCACATCGAGGAGTACACACTAACCATGTCCCCATAGAACCTGGCCAGAGACCGGGACCCAGGGGCCTAGCACAGCTCCACTCCTGGGTTCCTTTGTCTTCTAGAAAATACAGATCCTGATTTCACATATGGGAGAGAGCCCTCGATCATTTTTAATGGGAAAGGGATGAGTAATTAATGGTGAATTATCAGCCAGTGTGGTTTGGGAGGTGGATGTGCGAGTGTGCGTCCAAGCCCCCATCTGTGCTGGGCACAGTAGATACCTTAGGCAGCCGGGGAAGGCATGTGGTATACTTGTTCCAGCCAGTGCAGTGGTAAGGTCCCATTCTCCAGGTGTTATACCGGTCACTACACAAGTAGTTGGGGTTGCATTTGTCTGCTTGAGTATAGGGGTGGAGAATAAGACAGTGTTACTCCTTACTCCATCCCAGGATCTGAGACTCCCAAAATGTTTCTCCTCTGATCCCCAGCACAAAACTGGACGCCCACTGATTTCCCTCAGGCCAGTCAAAGCCCAGACTGGCCTACACTTTTCTTAGTGAGATGTAGCCCATTTTCTGCCTAAGACTTGCATCTGAGCGGGGTCTGGATCCTTTGAGCTGATCGCTTTCATACTGGCATCACCCTCTCTGATAGAACCAACCTGGACACTGGCCCTCCTCCCAGCTCCTCCCTATGTCTCATCTTCCACAACCATCTCCAAAGTTTGCTTCTTCTGCCTCCTTAAAATCACTTGAATCCATCCCCTCTTCTAGTCTCCCATGATCTCCCCTGTGTCCATGCAGTGCCTTAACCAGGAGACTACATAATGTCTTGATTAATAGGATGGACTCTGCAGATAGAGTGACTGGCTTCAGATTTTATCTCTGCAGTTAATATCTCTGCAGATAATATCTCTGCAGATATTAACTCAGACCTTCACTGAGTTAATTTCACTGTATCTGTT
>PVKM010024159.1:0-20695 GCA_004027735.1 Carollia perspicillata
ATTTCAGTACAGGTGATTTATGAGCATGCCTGGCCCACCACATTAAATATTCAGCAGTTTTTGAGAAAAATTATTATGACCCTCATGCCCCACCCTCCCTATTCACCTCACCCCGAAGGACTTTTTGTTTCCCTAAATGAAAAAAGTCCTCAAAGGGAAACGTTTTCCCCATGTGGACGAGGTGAAACAAAAAATGTCAGAAGCACTGAAAGTTACCAAAATTGATGAGTTCAGAGACTGATCTGAACAGTGGAAAAAACATCTCAATAGGTGTATTGCATCAAATGGAGAATTCTTTGAAGGGGCCTGAAGTTTAAACAAGTAAGAATAAATAAACAATTTGTAATAAATAAATTCCAGATTTTTTGGACCCCCTTCACGTATTGGTTACCATGAACCTCAATTCAAGTTGAATATAATATGGTACATGAAAATGCACGTCTCATATTGAGAAGGAATTGGGATAGGTGCTCCAATTTTGCACCTCACTATAGTGAACATAGCAGCCATTAACTTACAATATTTGCAAATGGACTTCTGAGATGTATTATATATAACAAAGGGTCTTAACAATGCTCCTATTTTCATGATAAGTAACGCAAAAATATGTGTTTGTAAACTCCACTCTGAAAAGTGAATTGCCATGATAAAAATACATAAAAAGTTTCTGGTAAAACAAAAGTGTCTTATTTCATCTGGACAAATATTTACGATTGCATTATCATTCTCTAATATAAAGAATATTTTAGAAAGAAAATCACTAGTTAAATAATTTATTGATAAGCAATCCTACCCATTGCCAAAACGGAAATGGCAAGCCAGCTCTCTGGACGCTGTTTTCCTCTACCTTGTGATAACACTAATAAGGTATATCAAAGGAGACTTTGTGTCCATAAACACCTCTGAAATGTTCATGGACACAAAATTTCCATGTTTATGTAAAGGCATGGGCATTTCGCTATCAAATGGAAGGGAACTAACAACAATACAGATTACATATCAGAATCAACCTGTTTCCCAATGTAAAGCAAAATTACTGTTCCTCAGGTCACACCTTTAATTGGAAAAGTGAGGATAAAGGACTTGTTCACAAAATGAGAAAACAACAACAACAAAAAATCATCCAAGGCATATTTGTATTGCTTTAAATTTTTGATAACTACAAGGCATTTGCAGATTGTTCAGGATACAATTAGCAACTGCTTGCATATCCAACCTCAAGGCATATTTTTAAAAAAAATAACTCAACTCTGCTTCCTACTTCTTCATTAATTACAAGCTAAGAGACTAAAAATGCCCTAATGAATTTTACATTAGATTTTGCAATATGAACAGTGTATATTATCACAGCTTCTAGTAAATACATAAATTGGCTTTTCCAAGTTCCATTCTGAGCAGTTGTAAAGACTCTGGCTGGATTTTACAACATTTAATATTAGAGACTGAGCTGAAAAGAATTTTCACAAAACTCAAGTTGCTGTAATCACATTTCACAGGTCAAATATTTATCTCATTATTTTATTATAATCTGTGTGTCCTGTTTCTCAAAGTTCTTAGATTTTTTTTTCTCTTGTGGCTTAAAGAGAAGAGGAGGAATCCCATCTTCATTGATTCTTAAATATGCATTAAATAAGGCTTAAAATATTGGTGCTGTGCTAGCTTTGCATACATTTCATACTGTAAATAACTATCCAGTCATTTGACAACCATTGTTTTGGATTTGATACTTATAATTTACAACTTCACAAGCATTTGCTATCTTCATAATATCATTTGAAATCAGATGTTTAAGAAAACTATACACAAACAGACTGAGCAAGAAAAGCATGGCACTGCATCTGAAGAAATAGGTAGAATCTTAAAATTGCCTTATCAAAGAGCAAAATACAGTCTACCATGGAAACTTCATAGACAGCTTTCTTTCATAAAATATTTCTCTAATTTCAGAGCACGATAAAAGATCATATATTGAATATCATCTAAAACAGACATGATATTATAAAGGGCACACCATCCTTAATTGAATATACAAAGCCAATATTATATGGACATTATTGATCACATTGATATGGTAAAGCAAAGTCATATTGAGGGAAGTATTTGTAATCAAAACGTGAAGAGATTTACATTTGACAACTACAACAGAGCTCCAAGTTCAAGAAAGTCAGGTACAGACTCTTAATGATTACTCTTATGAGCATTAAGAAGCACCTCAATTTGCATAAAGATTAGCACCTGATAACAGTCCTTTTATACGTATTAATACTTACTAATATTTTCTAAAATCCTTTGATTTTTCACAGTTATTGTCTCAAAATTGTTTTCCGTGATCAGGTGGTCAACATGACAGATGCAATTCTGTTATTAGCCAGAGCATTTCCTTCCCAGAGAAAATGTTGTTCACGTTCATCTCTCCACCTTTGCATCACAGTGTGTAGGTTCCATTACAAACTCCTTTCTCATTATTTAGATTAAAGAAGAGAAATCTAAATTGAAAACACACAGCTCACAAGAGCGCTCCGTGGCCAGAATAAAAATGCAGTATATCAACCAAGTTTTGTCTGTCAGAAGTTTGATGGCCCATTAAATATATCAATTACTGATAAGAGATTCAAAGTAGTTTGGGTCCCACCTGTCACTATTTCAATGACAGTATTGCCTAGGAATTTCATGGGCGACTGCTAGCTTAGGCTCATGATTTTGAAACACCTTAAAATATTTTCTTGTTATAAGAACAGATCAAAATAGAGTTTCTATTTCAATCATGCAAATTTTTAAACACTGAAATCCACTGCAATGAAACAAAATATCAAACATCTCATGGACATTTTACTCTTCAGCTGTTTTCACATTTTGCTCACATTTTGCAAGGAATTCAGAAACCCAAAACAAATGCTCTCGACTCTTTCACTGCCACGCTCTGTAACCAAATACTAGAAATAATCTACGGATTATACTGATCCAAGAGTTCCAGAGAATTTCTAAACACCTTCAGAATTTCTAAATACCTGCAGAATTTCCAAATACAGCTATGTGGTTTTCCAGCAAACTGCAGCAAGCAGGCGAGAGGGAAAAACCCCCTCACACAATCAAGCATTTAGAAAAAAAACCCTTTTGCTCTGAAGACATTGCTTCCTTAGATTGAGGCACATTTAACAGCAACACTGCCAAAAAGACACAAAAGATACATCCACAGCATCCAGTCCTCCCCTACACGAGATCTGCACTGCACACATTTCTAGAAACGTGAACCTCAGCAAACACTCGCAAAACTGTATTTTATTGACAACATTAAAAACAAACACAACACAGAAATAGTGAGCGTTCCCTCTTGCGTTTCAACTTCGTTATCATGCTCTACCAGCCTCTATTTAAAAAAAAAAAAAAAGTCATTACCTGTATGAAGAGAACCTGTTAATAGTCTGAGAAGATACTGGGCAAATTTCAATATTTCACGTTTACACCGCTTTCTACAGCCACTCATCTTAAGCAACAAGATATTCCTCTGAGGAGAGCCAGAAGTCTTTGCCAAGAAACAAAAAGACAGTCTCTGAGGGGAAACTTCTGTCTCAGTTTATGTCACAGGCTGCTTTACAACTCCTGTGGAATTAGCTGTTAGTGCCTGAATCAGAAATTCCTTTCCCAAGCTAGAGGAGCCGAGACAGAGCAGTAACAGGCTGGTGAGAAAGGGCTGCTTCTCAGAACGGTCACCAAGTTCTTCCGTGGCAACAGATAGGCTGCCCTTCACACTTGTAGTAACCCACTGTGGTTCAGCTCTGCATCCCCTCTTCAAAAGCGATGGCAACTCGCAGACCACTCACGGGGAGGCGGGGCCTGCGATGCCAGCTCATCAATGAATCAGCATGGAAGCGGGTGAGGGGACAGATGACAGGTCACTGGGGCCGAAACCCTTTGGATACTAATAAAAGGAGCCTGCTAATGCAGTCAAGCCTGCTGAGGATGCATCGTAGGGTCCAAGGCTGTGCAAAATGATTCCAAAAATAAAAGGGAAGTAGGGAAGCATGCTGCTCAAGGTCAGACATCAGACAATTCCCTGATACAGTGTTAATCAGATTCAGAAAGCCTAATTGGTGGAAAGGCTCCTTGGAGGAGCTGACCCTGATTCTAAACAAGGAGAGTTGAAGGTTTACCACCCAATGGAGGCAAGGCTGTTCTGTCACAGATAAATCTACTCCACTTCATGGGCACAGAGGTGGAAAATAAGCTGTTGCAGAAATTCAGCTGTTTTCTGCACTATCCAGGCTCAGGTATTTGGAAAGTAGGAAAAACCATTATTTCCTTTAAAATACCGCAGCCTGGAAACCACAACGTTCCAGCCCCTATACTTTGCCTCTGGGCGACTGAGCTCCAAAACGAATTTGCTGCATTAGCCTCTGAGAAAGAGCTGCCTCAGTTTCTTCATATTTGTAAGAGGCAAAATGCAACTTGCTAGCTCCCTACCAATGGACTTATTTTGTTAGTGAGCACCACTGGGAGAGTTTGCAAATTTCCCAAAGTACTTTTCCACGAAAAAGACAGTGTTATGAAGGAAGGCAGTTGCTTCTAAAGCCAGAAAGCTATGGGCTTGCCTTCTCTTCAGGTGAAAGGGGTTTGATTGTTTTTGCATTTGTTTTTAGTCACAGGTGCTTTGGACAGGTTGTAGGATTTGTCCCTACTGAAATTTATTTTGGGTTTGCTCGTTCTGTATAAATGTAAATATTAAAAAGTTTTAGCATATATCTAGAACTTCTGTAACACTTCCACATTCCCACCAGACTCAGTGGCATAATTATTTAAATGGGATTCATGAAGCACCCTCTCCAGAAATTATCAGAACTTCAGTTGAAAGTGCCAGAGACAAAAATAGATTCATACACAATGGTTAGCAACATACTGTTTGAAATTCTTGCTCCCATGCATTTGCCTTAAGTGATGATGTCCCTAGTTTGAAATAGGCAGAAAAAAATACACCACTGTCATTCCATGGTTGGGCTAATTATTTTAAAGCCTCACTTTCTTGTCTATAAACTGGGGGTCAAAATATTTTGTTCATTTTTTGGAGAATGAAATAAGATATAGAGGATACTAAGCACACTGCCCTTCCATTCATTTATGTAGAAATTATATATTGATCACCTGTTCTGTTCCATACATATTTCTAGGTGCTGAAGGTATACATGATAAACAAAGGCAAGCCCCTGCATTCTTGAAGTTTATACTTCAGTATAATACACAAGGAATAAATAAGAGAATATCACATATGAGTAAGTGCTATGGAGACTTACTCAGACCAGACTGATAAAACAGAAAGTCAGTAGGTTAGGTGGTCAGGGAAGACATCTTTTAAAAAAGACAGTTAAGTTGGGATATAAATTACAAGAAGAGCCAACCACTAGATGTTCAGAGGAAGAGCATGTCAAGTGGAGGTAACAGCTTGTGTCAAGACCCCTAGCAGAGAATGGCAAGGCATCCTAAAGAAATAGGAAGAAGGATGCAGCCGCTGAAGTATGCATGCTGAGCCAGGAGACCTTACGGGGGAAGATTTCATGGAGCCTGCTGGTGTGGGGGCCTCATAGCCAGGGTGAGGGGTTTAGGCTTCAGTCAACATGTGCCAGGATGTCTCTCCAGGCACTAGGGGGATGGATGCTATGCTCTGTCTGACGTGGAAGGGTGCACTGTAGGGAGCTGGAGTGATGGCATGGACACCTGAGAGCACAGTGGTAGTCTGGGGGAGCAAGGTCGGGGGCCTCGCTGGGAGGGGAAATGAGAGCTGGCTGATTTCTGGATATGTTGGGAACAGAATAAGTAGGGTTGAGAATGAGGAAAAGACAAGAATTAAGGACAGCTGAGTTTAAAGCTTGAAAAGTTAGATGGAGAAATTGAATGAGTTGATGAAGGAAACACACTGTGGGTAGACTATGGGGGTTAAGAAAATAAAAAAAATTCTATGCTGGACATATTAGAATCCAGATATCTTTAATATACTCAGAATTTAAGATGTATTTTTAACTAATGATTTAAAATATATTTTTAAAGGATTTTAAAAAATATCTTTTTAAAAGGAAGCTATTACTACAGAACTTGTAAATATCAATAGAATACCATATACAACTTTACAGACATTATTTAAGATCTTATGGAAAATAGACCAATTCTTCAAAAAAAATAAAAACTAAGATTACCTACCAATGAAATAACTTAAACAGACCTATAATTGTTAAGTAAATTGAATGTACATTTTTAAAAATCTGCCCCCGCCCCAAAGAAAACATCAGGTCTCAGGGTTTTATTGGAGATTTCTACCAAATGTGTAAAGAAGAATTAACCAGTTCTGGACTATCTCTTCCAGAAAATAGAAAAGAGATGATACTTTGCAATTCATTTTATGGACTTAGTATTACCCTGATACCCAAACCAGACAATATCAAAAAAGAAAACTGTACACAGAGATCTTATTAATATAGGCTCAAAAACCTTTAGCTAAACATTATCAAAGAGAATTCTGGAATACATAAAAAGAATTATGTGTCGCAGCTAAGTGGATTTCATCCTGGAGATCTAAGACTGGTTCAGCACTAAAAAAAAAGTTGAAGTAATTCACCATGTTTATAGGCTAAAGAAAAAGAGTCACGTAATCATATCAGTTGATTCAGAAAAATAGCATATGACACAATTCAACACCCATTCATATGTTTTAAAATCTCAGAGAAATAGAATTAGAAGGCAGCTTCCCCAGCCTGATAAACAGCATCTACAGAAACCTACTGGTAACATCACACTGAACACTGAGGGGAGACACTGCATGCTTCCACCCTAAGAGCAGCAACAGGGCAGGAATAAATGCCTGCGCCAACCAGTGCTATTCGACCTAGTGCTGGAAGTACTAGCCAATGCAACGAGATAATAAGAGGAAGGACAAGATATAGGGATTACAAAGCAATAAATAAAATTATCTTATTTGTGGAAGACATGATTATCTATGTAAAAATTCTCAATAAATCTACCAAAAAACCAAACTCCTAGATTCAATTAGTGAGTTCTGCCAGGTCACAGCATACCACTTATACACTCAGTTGTTTTACTGAGAAATCAACTGTGCTAGCAAGGATCATGTGGGCACTGAAATTTAAAACACGAAATCATTTACGGTTGCTCAAAAATTAACACTTTGGTGTAAATCTAACAAAATATTTGTAAGATTTGCATGCTGAAAATTGTAAATAGTCTGATTATGAAACTAAAAGATTTAAATTAATAAAGAGACATGCCATGTTCATGTATTAAAGACAGCAATCAAACTCTCAGCAAGATATTTTTAATATATACAAAATTATTTTAAAATATATATATAGAAAGGGACAAAGAATGAAGAAACTAGAATGGTAAAACCCATTTTGAAAAGAAGATTAAGTTCAGAAATCACTCTGCCTGAGTTTGGTATTGGGTAGAGAGATGGGCACTTAGTTCTATGGAACAGATTAGAAAATCTACGACTAAGGCCACATTATTATGCACAGCTGGTTTTGACAAAGATGCAAGAGCAGGTCAATGACAAGTATGCTGGGACAATGAATGACACGTCAATAGTCAAAAAAAAAAAAAGCCTTCACCAAGATCTCAGACCTTGTACAAATATTAGCTCACAGTGGATCATGGCCTTAAATGTAAAATTACGCAAGTTTCAATTTAAGAAAAAAGTAGGAGAAAATCTTCAAGACCATGGACTAGACAAAGAGTTTTTAGACAAGTTGAATGTCATGGAATTCTAAAATCTAAATTCTAAATTCTAAAAGAAAATTGACAGGTTCAATGTCATTCGACTCTAAAATCTCACTCATCGAGACTCTGTTAAGAGGATGAAAAGACAAGTTACAGAGTGGGATAAAATATTTGTAAATCACATATCTGACAAAGCAGCAACATCTAGAATACATAAAGCATTTTCATAACTCAACAATAAAAATTGTATGATACAATTAGAACATGAACAAAAGGCATAAAGACTTGTTTCTCTGAAAAAGATATAAGATGGCAAATAGGCACATAAAAATTAATATTGTTAGTTGCTACTGAAATGCAAAATAAAAGTACAATGGGACATTATGCATCCATTGGGATGGCTAAATTTTTTTGTTTAAAAAGGAGTGATAAGATCAAAGTCTGGTGAAGGTACAGACAAACTGAAACTCACACATGATTGGTGGAAATGCAAAATGTTACAGCCACCCTGAAAAAGTCTACTAGTATATAATTCTAAATATACATCAACCATTTAACTAGCAATGGGAATCCTGAGCATTTATCCCAGAGAAATGTAAATATGTGTTTAGAGAAAAACCTTTATACAAATGCTTATAGTATTTTTGCTTGAAATAGCCCCAAACTGGAAACAACCTAGCTGTCCTTAAGGACTGAGTAGTTAAACAGTGGTACATCCATATCATGAACTAATACACAACAATAAGAAGAAATGAACTATGTCCTGGCTCAGATGGTTAGAGCATTTTCCCACAAAGCAAGGGGTTGCTGGATCAATTCCTGAACAGGGCCCATGCCTGAGTTGCAGGTTGGGTCCCTGGTTGGGGGCATGCTAGAGGCAACCAATCAACGTTTCTTTCTCACACTGGTGTTTCTCTTCCTCTTTCTCCCTCCCTTCCCCTCTCTCAAAAAAGGGAGGAAGGAAAGAGGAAGGAAGGAAGGAAGGAAGGAAGGGAGGGAGGAAGGAAGGAAGGAAGGAAGGAAGGAAGGAAGGGAGGGAGGGAGGGAGGAAGGGAGGAAGGGAGGAAGGGAGGGAGGAAGGAAAGATAAAGGAAGGAAGGAAGGAAAGAGGAAGGAAGGAAGGAAGACTGATACACACAACCTGGATGAATCTCAAGAGAATTATGTTCAGTGAAAAAAGCCAATCTCAAAAGATTACATACTTCATGATTCCATTTATATAGCATTCTTAAAACAATAAAAGCCTAAAACTGTAGAACAGATTAGTAGATGCTAAAGCTTAAGGGTAGGGGGTAGAGAGAAATGGACATAGGTGTAAAAGTGCCACACAACAGATCGTTGTGGCTCGGTGTCCTGACAGCATCAACGTCCATATCCTAGTTGTGACACTCTATTATAGTTTTGTAAGGTGTTACCATTGGGGGAAACAAGTAATGTATATACAGGATCTCTTTGTATCATTTCTTATTTTCCACCTGCACCTCAAATTATCTCAAAATAAAAAGTTACCTTAAAATTAAGTAAAGACAATTTTTAAAATACCTTTTTAGCTCTTACTATGCTTTGAGGTTTCAGGTCTGAATATACACAAGGGAACCAAACACACAAAACTACTGTTTCGTGAAGCCTGTGTTACAATGAGGGGAAAGAAACAATAGAATAGGCAAGGAGACCTGAATACACTGGATGGTGGTACAAGTACAATGAAGTGATCAGAGAAGTCCTTGTTGAGATGACATTTGAGCAAAGAGTTGAAGGAGGTGCAAGAGTGAATCGTGTGGGTACCTTCTCTGAATCAGCATTTCTCTATAACTTCTGACAGTCAGTCGATACAAATCACTCTGCTGGGGAACTTACTTAAAACAAGCCTTCTCTGATGGTTCATTTTTGATGGCAAAGCCCTGAGCAACAATACCATCAACCCTTTCCCCAGTGAAAGCAATTACAAATCACCAGTTTTGTTAGAGAACCCTTTTGCCTGTATCTATGTATTGTTGGAAATTATGTAGGGAAAATACTGTTGCTTAATGCTATCCTTGGGAAAACACGAGACACAATTTGTAAAATAAATATAAAATGTCAGAGTATTAGAAAATAAAAAAGAAAAATGTTCTCTTAATAATCAGCTGATCTGGATTAATATAGCCATTATCTCCAAAAGTGTCAATGATAAAGGTTGCATGCTCCAGAACAACAGATGTCTTGAATATTTCAGAACTATTTCAGCAACGTGGCTGTCGTTACAGAGAAAATGTAAGTGAGCTTTATAGTACAGGTCACGGGGGCTTAAGGGTTTTCTGGATGAACAAACTAGTTTGCATCTTTGGCACAAGGTACAGCATCTAGGAAAGCTTGATGCAGTAAATTTGTAGCCAAATTTAGTTTAAAGCAAACTGGCACACACCATAACGTAAGAACTAAAGGTCTCATGAGGAGGGATCATTGCACAAGCAACCGCAGGTCTTGTTACATCACTTACAGAGGAACGTGGAAGTGTGGGCGTGTTCCAAGGTGTGTTCTGCTAATTGCGTTTTGGAGGAACTCATTTTATGTGTTTTTGTTCTTGTTTTCTGACCAACTCTTTTTGAGAAGTCGAAGTCCAACTAAAGCAAGTCTTAAATACATTTGGGTCACCTTTGTTGCTCCTTAAAATGGAGAAATAGACACAACTGATTAAGGGAAGACGGTTGGCTCTCCCTCCAGGAAGAATGAAGCCACTGGTTCCTGAGAACACTCTTGCCATGTTGGAGTTTCCCCCCAAATCCTGCTGCTCTTCTCAATGCATCTTGGTGTATTCTGTGTACATCAGTGGGCATAGACATCATTATGCAAAATTAAACATGTGCAGCTCAAAAATAGCTCACCATAGGGCTGCAGAGAGCAGCAGAGCCTTGAGGCAAAGTCACAGATTTTGAAAATGGGTCTTGAGAAAGTATCAGACTAGTTACTGTCCATTAGAGAGAAATGCCCCAATGCCAGGGCCATTACCATCCAGAAATATCACTGCTCAGTTACTTCAATGAATGCAGAGCACGCCAACATTCTCGATCTTTTGCGTTAACTTTGGAAACAGCTTTGTGAACACCAGGAAAGTCAAAATCAAACCTTTTGTCATGAAAAGTCACCTTTCTCGTGCCTGTGTCTAAATCAACTGAAACCCATCTAATTAGTATTCTAGGTAGTGCCTAGATAATGCTACTATTTATGTTTTCCATCATCATTGAATTTCATATGAGACTAAAACTATTGATAGATATGAGAATTCTGTATCACATATGCCAATGTGTGATGCAGAGTTAAAGAAGTGAGATAACACAAATAATTACATGTAAATGGATCCATAAACTGCCTGTTTAATACAAATTATGAGATTAAAAAATAACTGAAGGACATAGGGCAGCTTGATTGCTCTATGTGCAGAATCGACATCAAGAGATTTCGGAAGCATAATTTTTTGGTACCTGGGTAGCTAGTGACCGTTGGTCCTGGTGCCTGCAGTGTGAAAAACAAAACAACTGAAGGGCTGAAGAAGTAATTTTTTTCCCCCACTAGTTGTAGTTGTAGCTGTTTTTGTTCATTTGTTTGTTTTGTTTTGTTTTTAAGAGGGTGAGCCACAGGTTTTCATTCATGATTGTTGAGAAGTAAGAAAAAAGTCTGTATGACATCCCCATGTACTTGAGGGAAATAGTCCATTGGAAATCTGTGCTCCTAGAGCTGAAGGCTCCTTCAAGGGGGCCCCACCCATCCGGAGCCCTATCTCAAAGCTTTGTTATTACGGTGATGGAAGCTGGGAAGAAACACATTTCCTGATGGCTGATGGGGAGTGGTGACAGTCAGAGTCAGATGCATGTGTTGTTCTTATAAACAAATGCACGCCCACATCAGAGAGTCCTGACAGGCAGAGGTAAGGGGGGCTTGGTAGGACTTCAGAGGAGGGTAGGCTGAGGGGCCGGCAGCCGGGAGTTGTCACCTTCCCTGTCACAGATGTACTCCCAGATTGCAAAAAAGAAAAAAGAAAAATTTTCTTTACTTGTTCAAAGGCCCATTCTTCCACAAAATTAGGCTGAAATTATGTCCTGAGAAATATGTTATCAGCCTTTTCCCTTTGTGATAGATCCCACGCCCACTTTCCTTTGGGCCATATAGAGTAAACTGAAATCAAGGTCCCCATCTAGCACTGGAATTAAAATCAACTCATCTGCCTTTATTTGAACTCATGTCACTCAGCCATTCAGAAGCCTTGCAGTCTCCTGTCTTTAAAAAATGTGATTATTGGGACTACTAAAACAATATTTTATAATTATATAATTATTTTACTGATATCTAAACATTATTTGCTTTATTGAGATCCCTGAAACATATCCACTTCAATTTTATCCACAGGGCTACTCAGCTTTTCTCCACCTGTGGATTATGGCCTGTGTGCATTAGAGCTATCTAGAATGCTTGTTTAAAATGCAGATTTCTTGGGCCCCACCTTCCGCAAACAGACACAGAATCTCTGAATATGGGGCAGGGAAGCTTACAAATTTAGCATCTCCTGAGTACTCAAAAACACAGAACTTTGGTACTCTATGCAACCTAAGCCAACTACTATCTTGGAATGAAAAGTTGAAGGAAAGCTGAATTGCAAACTGAAGAAGAAATTAGGGCTCTACGTAAATTGTATGTAACCTCCAAGAATCTGCCAGCTATTTCAGCCTAAAACCACCTGCCCTGGTGATTGGCTGGGATGTGGTCTTGGCAATGCATTCCCAGCCTTACATTGCAAAGCAAATCACGAGGGAGTCAAGGGAGCTTCACGTTAAGTTATATCAAAGGAATCAATATGCAGCTTTAAAACAATCAGGTTGCTCATTTGGCTTCAAGAAAAGTCATCAACCACAGGCAATCCAGCGACGTCTATCTGAATCTAAGAAACACAGACAGGCTTAGTGCCACGGCATTTTTGTAATTTTTTAATTTTATTAGAACAGCCAATATGTTTAAAAATGACTACACCACGTGCATGATTTAAACATTTGGATCTAACATGCTAATTCCCTTCTCCCCATTATCTTCTTTGAAGATTAGTCTTTCTTTTTTCAACTATCATGTTATCTATCTGGTTTTGTGAGCAATTATGAAGAAGCTGAATTTCAACCAGTGTTTCTTTGATTTTACTTGTTTTGTAAGAGAGAGACTCAGAACTTTCCATCTCTTTCTCTTGTAAGGTGAGAGTTCAGAAAAGAAAACTCTGAGCCTGGGGAAACGGCGAAGGGCAGTTTATAATTTAAAAAAAGGGTTGAAAAGAACAATTGATTTGTTGGCCTTCCTCTAACTCCCCCTCAACATGTAACAATGAAGAGCTGATTTAGTCAGTTTTTATTGAGTTTCTGTTACTTATCAGACAGAAGTCAGGAATTAAGTGTTAGATGATATAACGGCACCTACCGAGCATTTGGAAATGCTGATTTAGCATTCAGAATAAAGGTCAAGATTGAAGGTCGCATGTAGAAGTCACCCATGCAGAAGTGACAGTTAAAGTTGAATATGGATGGAACCCCTGAAGGAGACAGAGGTGACCTACAAGGCTGCTGTCACATTGTCTTAGTTATAAACAGCTTTGCCCTATTTTTCATTCAAGATAGGCCTGCCTTACACTATGTATTTATCACAACATAGATTTTTTTATAAAGAAGATACATTTTTAATGAAGTGTTTACAATACAAAACAGCAAAAGAAAAAATAATAGTTTAAATATGATGAGAAATAAGGGTAGTATTAAAATTAAATTATTCTTATCTGTTCCACAAGAAAGGATTTTCTCACTTATGCAAACATCTAGAAATATCAGAGTCGATGGCATTAGATAACCACAGAAACATGGTTAGTCACTAATACCATGTACTATGATTCTCTTTAGTGTGAGTGATCAGTCCTGTGAAGTTTCTGCCAAAGCTCCCATCGATATTCTTATAACTACACTAATGCCATCAGCCAAATGCTTAAAAAAATAAAATAAGCCCACATGTCCTAGTCTTGTGGTTAGTAGCCACTCACATCATGCTATGATAGCCACAAGGGCTGCCAGTCCGTGCACCCTTCAGGTTAAATTGGACAGGAGAGCGCCCGTTGGTGTGTCATTATGGAAAACAAATCAATACAACACACAACAGCTGCCTTTCTCCCCAAACTATAAATTCTTGCTAAACTTCCTTAAAGCAAAGTAATGCTGCTACACTCCATCTCACAAGTCTCAATTCCACCTTGACAAGTTGAAGGAAAAGAATGCCGCAGAATCCCCCGTGCCTTCTGGGTGTCCTTGAGTGCGCCCAAAGGAGTCACTTCCACCGGCTGTCTGCGGAGGAGCACTTGCCCACACTGCCCTGGAACTTGCTGCCAGACCCTCTTCTCATCAGAGCAGTGTGATTAAATATTCAGGACCCTGCCATGGCGGTACAAAGTAATTCAGGGCTCTGACCTTCCCCAGGAAATTCAGTCAGGGGACAAACGCGTGACGGCAGGTGACATGTGTGCTGTGATGGAAAAGCACCTAATGCAGTTTTTCTGTTCCACACCCTCCAGTACGGTAGACACTAGTGCACTCTCACTGCAGACGTCGTCCTAAAAGCCTTTTTAACGCATGCCACAGACTCAGAGTCACATTCACCCACAGCTGACCCTCTGCTCCAGGCGAACTCCGTAGGCAGCGGGTCAGGAGTGAGAGGCTGTGAAATGAGCGCTGGACTGAGAGTCGGGCCTGCATTCTGGATCTCTGAAAGGACCCCAGGTAGGCAGGCTGCTTTGGGACTTAGCGTCCTGGTCTGTTCAATGAGGGCATTGGATTAAAGAACTCCTCCTTTCTTTTCTAGCTAAAAAAAAAAAAAAAAGTCTATACATGGAGTGCCAGAACAGTCACACAATGTTTCATATTGTGCGTGCCCTCCAGTCTATTCCCTGTACTCCCATCAACAATATGCAGGCAAACTTCGGTTGTCCCGCTAGGACAAACAGCACGGCCGTAAATCACCGCACACGCACAGCCTGGTGTTCTGGAGCTTTCGTTGCCAGAGGTTTGTCTCATTTACCAGGCCTACTGCATATTGTTACATGAGAACAAGTTACAAAACATCAATAGGATATGACCCTATTTTTGTGAAATAAGACTACATCCTCTACATGTGTGTATCCCATTCACAAAAAATGGCCACCTGCTCTGTTGGGGAGAAAAATGATGAGATAAGATGGAGGAGACCGCAACACCATGGCAGCTCTTATGGTATATGCTGACATTTAGAATAGCAAACTATAAAATTTGTGAAAATATGAAGAAATAACATGTATATGAGAGAGATATATAGAAATAGATTGAAGGAAAACAATTCCATTCAGTGTGAGAAAGTTAGACAACTTTTACTTGAAGTCTTTCTGTTATTTTTATATTATTTTTGAAGCAAAGTTAACATATACAGAAGGGAAAATAATAAGCCCGTGCTGGGAACTTCCCTCAGCAGCTCCATGCCTGCAAAACACCAATGATATCTATTTATTGAACATTCTTTTTGGGTAGGGCACCATGGTGAAAAATTTTGCTGTGTTATCTCATCTCTGCAAGAGACATTCGAAATAGTTCTTATTATCCCCACAAAAGGATGGAGGAGCTGAAGCTGAGAAAGATTAACTACTTCCCCTAAATTCCTGGTGGTATCAGGTATCACATCTTAAACGTGTTCCACTCTGCCTGACCCCACAACTCATGCTTTTAAACACTTTGGAATCTCATCGTCCACATCTCTGTCTCCCGTGGAGCCTGGAAAACCCACGGGAGTCACTCATTTGGGTCAGAGTGTTGAATTCCATCTTTTCTACTCTGGTAGTCATTAAAATTATAATGGATAAACCCTATGTTTTGGAAGTACGCAGAGCTAAAGTTAACATGATTGCTGATAAAAATAATGACAAATATTGGATATACCATCTATACCATTCTCAAATATTCTAACGGATGCCATGGACCTAGATACCCTACTGCATTTAAGAAATTTTACAAGATATATCTTAGCAAAGTGAGCAGGGTTTATTTTCAATTGGGCTAAGTCTGCTATTATTGGTCCTATAGGGTCACTCGTTATATGTCAGCACAACTGGATGGGGTGGAAGGACTCTTCTCCTCCAATCTTTCATCAGCCTTAGAAGTATGTTTATAATGCCTTTCTAATTTTGCCTTTAGCGAAGCACTTCATTCCATGGGCATTTTGGCACATTTTGAAGATTCACCCACAGTTATGAGCACAGATGGATTTTTCTTACATTCTGGTTGCTGAGACCCCTCTCATGCAGCCTCCTCTCCAGATGAACTCTCTCCATACCTTTCTCCTGATATGAGCCTAGATTCTCCATTTGATTTTGCTGCTGAAACACAGTTTCAGGGCCACACAGGTCTGTCTGCCTGGGTGCTCACAGCACAGACCAACGCCATGGCCAGCTGCCGCTGTGTGGGATTTAAGGGCAATCTTTCTATTTAGAGACCTGAGAAAATCTGGCCGTAGCAGCAATTAGCCAACTTAGTCTTCATTCTCTTTTTCTTTCATAGAATTTATTTTTTCAGGGGATAATGTTATATGAATATTCACTTTACCATTGAACATTTTAAAAAGTGGAAGGACCAAGGATTGGGGCCTTTGGAGCTTCCTACGCCAATCTTTTCACTTAACTGTCCATGATTTTGGTCAGATCACTGAAAAATGGCAAAGCCTCAATTTCATCATGTGTGAAGGGACCTAATAATGCTGACCTAATGGACCTATCCAATAAACATCTTATGAGAATTACATCAGATAATATAGATAAAATACATAGCAAATTATCTGGTACACAGGAGATGGTTCGTGTATGGAAGCTGCCACTGCTACTAATATCACTCGTATTGTTACTGTTAAGGTGAACTGCTCCTTTATCCAAAATTGAGAAGGAAATCTTTCTAAAGCATGTATTAAAATGCATCTGGGTGGAGCATCTGAATCCCTCTGAGTACTTAGCAGAATTTTCTTGAATACTCTTAGGATTATTACTTAAATAATAGGAGTTAGAGCCATTGTATAGGCAATATAGAAATATATCTGCATTCTTCCTGTTATCGTGTGAACATTGGCCATGTGGTCGGTAGGGGACAAATGAACACAGGGGTCATACTTCACAGTGTAAGAGCATGACAGACCCATGAGGGGGCTTCAAAAGATTATGAATTTGTACAAAAGTGATAGGAGCCTGTATGCATTTTCTAACCGAAGAGTGTGCTGTAGAGCTTCCATTCAACCCTGAAGAGTTTCTAATAGTTTAAAAATAATGCCTGATACTATACTGGATATGTTTAGGTAAACTATTTTATGCCATCCACTATTTTTTCTCTAGAAACCTGAAGAATACATCAAACTTATGCTTTCCTCTTGAAAAGAGGTACAGTTTGTGAAATAGAGTTTTCAACTTGATTCTCTGTGTTTCTGGAACCGTAGCTGCAAACTATTTCCTTTGACTCTTACATTATTCATTCCCTCTTTCATTCAAACATTTATTAAGAAAGGAACTGTAAAATCAGGTTACTTTGATAAAACTTGGAATTCTTTAAGATCAGCACTAAAGTGGAGACACCAGGGACCTATCTAACTGGAGGGAAGTCGTATGTAAAATTTATAAATATAGCCACGTGAAATCCTGTTGCATAATGATCTCAATTTTGTGGGAAACAGCTAACAACACGAATAAGCCAAACCGTTCCTGGTCAGACAGCAACCGTCAGACAGTGGTCTAGGACGAGGCAACTCTGTTAGCCAAAGAGGTTCTGTTCACTTACGGGGGCAGAATAGAATAGTCTTGAGATTCTGAAAAGAGGCAGAAACTTCTGGTTCCTTGAAATCCCATAATAAGGAGCCATTCAAGTCTGAGAGCTTAACCGTAAGGTGGTCGGGAGCACACGTTTATCCCGGTAAATCAGTCCATTTGGATCACATCCTCTGCCTCCCAGGCTGATGAACCCATTCAAACGTCCTCACCTCCAGCGCTGGTCCTGACTCATCCCTGTCATCCTGAAATGGCTTTGTTGATGGGAGCAAAGGGCTGTGACCAGAAATTGCAGTCACTCAGTTTACTCTAGTCATTTCACCTTCTGGGGTGATGGACGATTAAGAACTCAGTGTAAGTAAATTTAGAAAGCTATTCTAAGAAACCACTTTTCTGCAAACCAAGTTCTCCAAATTTCTTTTGCTGAATCAAGTTGTCTGCTGTCTCTTAAAAGATGGAAGTGCCATGCTGAAATTACTTAGCTTACATCACCCTGTACTTCCAAAACCATGAAGTCTTACAGGCTTCAAATGATGTTTCCACATCCCACTTCCGTCTATTAGACTGACCGTATTCCTTACCCTGTGTTTCTTTCTCAAATTTGACACTATTTTGGGCCAGATAACTCTCTGCTGTTGGGGCTGCCTTGTGCATTGTCAGATGTTTAGCCACATGCCTGGCCTCTACCTACTAAAATGTAAGAAGTACCCTCCCAGCGCGACAACCAGAAATGTCTCCAGGCATTTTCTGGTCTAATGTCTCCTGCGGGAAACTTCACTGCACCCTCCCATTGAGAACTGCGGCTTTGAGACCAGGCCCTCGGATTTCACGTGTGGTTTCGACAACGTTAGTTACATAATGCACTATGTATTAACTGTATATAGCTCCCTGGAATCCAGTGGATTATGCGAAGTGAGTCAAATACACTAAGCAGTGTGTGACCCCCTGCAAGAGCTGAGCCTTTGTGTTTGCAAGAATTAGGCTGTGCCAGAACCAATGGGACTGTCTTTCCCCAACAGAAAACTCACCATGCAAGCCTTGCTTATTTCTCTTAACTGGGATGAACTGATTAGAATTTGCATGTTAACTCATTAACCTGATTTTTTACTTCCTTTGTTTTCTGACCTTGAGACCGTTGATCACTGGTCACCTACATTGGTCCCTTATTCATGCTTATAGTTCCTTCCTTAATATAGTTCCCATTCCAAGTTCTTTATATTTTGCATCCAGGATTATCAGTTTGCGTCTCTGTCTTGTAATGCATTGTCAGGTCAGCATCACTCGGGCTGAATTTCCCAGTCTCCCAGTCCTGGCATCTTTGTGCCTCTTTCATCCTGAATCGGTTCCTGTTGTGGCATGGTACAGACACTCGGAACATAGAGAAGTGAGTGATAGCAGTTTATCGCCAGGGCAAACAGAGAAAAACAACAAAAACCAAGCACACATCCTCAGAAAGACACCTCAGACTTCGGAACTGTGGAAACTACCACAACATCACACTAGAATATGACGAGACTACTTGCGGCAAGGCTCTGTGCCTTCATTAAAGGAGAACACACTGTATATTCTACTTGAGGAGAGAAGGAAGTAGGTGCCATACTTGGAAAGAGTTCCCATCTCATCTGGTTAATGCCGAAGTTATAATATATCCAGGGATAAGCTTCAGTTACATGAAAACATACACTTATTTAAAACACAACCTTAATGAAACAGAGTGCTTATTAACCTGTTTGTATTTATACAGGTAGGGTTACATCATATAAAATTACTATTTTTTTTAGGCAATTACTGACAATTACATATTCAACCACAGTACTACTAAGAAGTTCCTAGGCACAAGAAAACACCTAACACAAACTAGCAGGGCCTACTTGAAAAGCAAGCACATTTAAAATTCCATAAAAAGAATTCACTTCTATTTTGATAATGTGCGATGAATTCTTTCTTCTGGCATGGATCACAGGAACCCAAGAACATGAACTCGGAATGAGAACTAAAACGGTGTGAGGAATCACACTACAAGACAAGACCGTATGCCCAAAGGATAAACAAGACAACCAAGGGATTATGTTAATGGGCAAACCTAATTGAA
The DNA here is from genome assembly GCA_004027735.1 of Carollia perspicillata. Taxonomy (NCBI): domain Eukaryota; kingdom Metazoa; phylum Chordata; class Mammalia; order Chiroptera; family Phyllostomidae; genus Carollia; species Carollia perspicillata. The sequence continues at coordinate 19,632 of PVKM010024159.1, forward strand.
AGGACCTACTGCAGAGTGCTCATTTTTCTGTCTTGCCGGGGCTAGTGCGTTTCAGTTTCTGATGTCAGAATCTAGACTTCTGGGACCCTAACCTCTTGCAGCATAATCAACAATGTGCACTGCAGTCATCGCCTTTAAGACGTCAGCGTGCAGCAGCAAGAACCTAACACACAGAAAGGCCGAAGACACGTTAAGTTTCACATCACATGTGGCCCCTACATAAGTAATCCACAAAAAATAAAGCTGGTTCGTGATGGAAGAGTTAACTTTGGGTGGTGGGCACAAAATGTAATATATAGGTGATGTACAATAGAATTGTGCACTTAAAACCTGTATGGTTTTGTTAACCAATATCGCCCCAATACATGTAATTTGAAAAAAAAATAGAGCTAAGAAAAGGAAAAAGAATAAAGTCGTCTCTCCTGCCGTGAAAGGCCTCCGGTTGCTGATCATTGATGGTACCTAATGCTGGAAATCAATGAGATACACATCTTCAATACCTGAGATGGAACAGAAGAAAGTCAGACGGAGGAGGGAAGGGGAGGCGGAGGGAAACCTAATTATATTAGATGCCCAGGAACCCCATTCATCTCAGAGGAACATAAAGAAATATAAGGGAGTCTATTTAAATTTATCATCTGCCTGCTGCTGCTTCAGCTGCTGCTCACAGACGCTCCGTAGAGAACCTACAGGGAGAAAAGCATTCTTTTATGTTCTCCTTGTGTGAACCCGGTGTGAAAGTGCTGAGAATGAACCAAAATATGAAAAGACACTACTTCATCAGGGCCGAGTTCTGTGGTAGGCGTCAGTGGAGTTTAGGGAGAGCAAAAGTGCAACAAATGTTTGTTGAATAGTGCAACGAATGAGTCTATTTCTAAACCCACTAGAAATCCATGGAGCAAGAGAAAAGAAACTTTTGTGTCAGTTAAAAACACAAACAATGGTGGGAGGGTCAGTCACTTGACACTTTTTCTACATCTGTTAATACCAGTGTATCCACTGACTAACTGGTGATAAGAGTTTCTTTCGATTCCACCAGGCTCCACCCGGACAGGACCTCTCTG
>PVKM010024160.1:0-20684 GCA_004027735.1 Carollia perspicillata
CATCTATGCTTTTCAAAGCTTGTTTGTTATATCTTCTGTAACATTTCTTGTTGTTTTGAGAGCCATATTTCAGCTTGTCGTATTTGTACAATTGTTACTAGACATTGCCAAAATTGTTCTCCAAATCATACAGAGTACCAGTTTGCTTTCTCACTTGGGGATAACTGTTGCTTCATATCCTCACCGACAGTTGGAAATGAAAGAGTGAAATAAAAAAGGAGACTGAGTAATAAAGTATTGCCAGATATAAAATTTTTGGTCAAAAATGTTAGTATAAAATTGTATTTCATTGTTTGTTAAAGTGAATTTATTTGATTATACATTAGTTTGACCATCTTTTTATAAATATGTATACATTTTTGTTTCCTCTTCTGCAATGTCTTTTCCATATTCTCTATTCATTCCTGCCTGTATCTATTGAATTTTTGTTCATGTTTTTATTAATTTATGGAATTTTAGAACATATCTTTTCATGGTACTCCTTTGTGCTTTATTTTTGTCACAATATTTTTTTCCCAACTGGAGGCTTATCTTTCCACTTTACTTGGCATGTAGCAGTTCATTTTAATATTGTATTTGTGGAGTTTATTTCACTGTTTTCATTTTAAGATGTCTTAAACTCTTCATCTTTAAATACTTAAAAAGTGTTTCTGATCTTTGTAAAAATAAACCAATTTTGTCCTGGTATTAATTATTAAAATGTGCTATTAATTTTAGACTGTATATCCTGTAGTCTTTCCCCCCAAATGATATTTTTATTCATATTTTAAAGTTATAAACTGTTATACACAAATACTTTCATATTTCCACGATTCTAACTCTTCAATAGATGGTGCAGTGACTCTGATTAATTTTAATTTTAGTCTTAGTATTTTCAGTGACTATATTCTATATATCTGCTTCTCTGAACAGAATGTTATAAGAAAAATAACAAAAGTTAAGCAAGATCTTAATTGTACTATAATTTATTTTGATTATTCCTAGTAATAATAGGACTTACCTGTGACATTTATTTTTATTATTAATTAATAACTAGTGGAAATAAAAGCAAGTTTAGAAAACAGATAAAAGTATAAAAACATCCATAATCTCATCTTCTGATAACAATTATTAAAATTTTGGTGTTTTACCTCTTTGCTTTCTTTTCTATGTATCAAATTCTCCCCAACATAGATGTAATAAGACTATATATAAAAATTTACATTCTGATCTTTTTATGTAGTTGTATATAATGAGTATCTATTTATATTATGGTATAATGCACTTCTACTTAAAGAAGGGACATGGAACAGTTTAAAGAATAATTTCAATCCAGATAATATGTATGTTTAAAGATACAGAGAAAGAGCCCATTTGATAGAAGCAGATTCTCTCTGACACCTGTCAGATTAGAGCACACGACCTAGAAATTAAGTTTAACATTTCTCTTAGCTCAGGGGACATGGGTAACTTGGGTATATCATGTTTTTATTGCCCCTTACAAGCACCTTCCAATAGGAGTTTTGTGAGAGAAAATGAGACCCAGTACAGCAGCAAAGATTGGATTTAGATGTTGCCTTCCCACCTGAGCCTGTTTTATCCATGGGCTTCTAGGAATGGAGAGGGAAATAGTTATTGTATGAAGCCAGTAAATGTAAAATCAGAATTCCAGGCTTAAAATACATTTCTAGATGAGATTTTTGGCCTGGTTTATATGCACAGGGAATCGATGTGAAGCAAATAGATTGGAATTCTACTAAAATTCTGAGGGATTTTTTCCCCCAAATAAACAAGGAGTCTGTGTTATGGAAGCCAGTTCAACCCCTTGCAAAGAGCCTGTACAACCTTTTTCACTCCCCACTCTACCATCTAAACCAGCAGGACACAAGCTGCAAAGGACTGTGCAGCTCCCTGAGCGGGGCATCTTTTCAATGTGCATCTCAGGTATGGTTTGGGGAAAAAATGAGGAAAGAAGCACGTCCCAGCAAGCAAAGTCAGAGGCCACAAAGGACAGTGGATCAGGAAGAAGAAAGGTCCTCCCAGAGAACAGAATCGGGTGCTTCCAGATGGCTTAACCAGGGATCTTACTATACTACCTGAGAGTGCTAGGTGCCTTTCTGTTCTTTGCTTCTGGCAAGGAGTCAGTGGCATGAGATAGTGAATAAACTTAGAAACCTCAGTTTTTAGTACTTTCAGTTCAGAAAACTTCCAACATTAAGTGCATTACTAAAAAATATAAAATGTATGTTCTCTAGTGATGCCATTATAGAGGGTGGGGCAAAAGTAGGTTTGTAGTTATATGCAAAATACAGAGTTTATTCTTGTATTTTTATTTATTAATTACTATTACTACTTTCTATATGAACAACTGTAAACCTACTTTTTTCCAAACCTGTATATAGAAAGTAACATGGCGTTATTATTTGTTCTTTACTTTTATTCTGCGACTATTTACTGACACAAAATAATTATTGCTTACTTTCAATTTCAGTAAGTCCAAACTCATTTGTAAGTATTAAACATACTTAAATATCAACACATAGTTCACTTACATAGTTCACTATACTGGGTCTCATAGTTCCTTACATAAGGATGACTTTCACCATTTTCTCTCGTTATTGCAACCCTATCAGCAGGACAGAATATACAGCAGGTTGTCAGTAATTTCTGTGTGTGCATCTTATCCCTCACAGGACTAAGCTCTTGGAAGGCAGAGATGTTTGCCTTGCTGATATACTCTATGTCCTCAAGAAAAAGAAACAGAGAATTTATTACTGATTGAAAATCTTCATTTTCTTCATATTTATGGAAATCCCTTTCTTTTATTAATATATGTATTTTCTCTTGGAAACAGAACTCCTAGTGATTTAACAATACTAAAACACCAACTTAAAGAAAGCCTTCATTATATCTTCAATGATGCCAAGTGGTGCCCTCTTGTATTTTGAGAATAAAACTGGAAAAATTCTGTTGTTGTGTAAGTTAGCCATGCTTTATGAGTCACCACTAAAAACTGGTAGACTTTTGTCATTTAATTCACCATGCAAAGCCTTGTGAATTAGGTGGGGATTTAAAACGTGATGATATTTTGATGGTGAGATAAGTGAAAAGAAATGCCTCATATTTCCTATAGGTCTTTTCAGTCCTCTTTAAGACCGTTTAGATTAGCATCTAATCAAAATGTCCTAAAGGGATTATTTCACCCAGCAGGGTAATCTGGAAGAAGCAATGTTCTGTTAGTATATATGTTCAGTATGGATGACAGAGGCTTTTTTTTCTTCACATTTGATCCTGTTCAGGGAAGCAATCAGCTCCTTTAGAAAATATTAAATTCTTGGGCTTTATGTCATGATTCAGTTGATCAAGATAGAAAAGAGTGAAATAATAAATGTAATTGGAATTTTTATTTAAAAGCCCTTTAAAATTCTTCCCCCCCCATGTTGTTTCATAATTATATGTTCTGGAATATGTAGTTTCTCTCTCTCTTTTTTAATTTAGTCTAGGACTTTGTATGGTACTTTATGACTCTGAGCTATGTCTGGAAAACATTTACTTGTCTTAGAGATGGATTCTAAAAAGGCCTTTGAAAGTGGAAGACTCCCATTCCTTGTAAGACTGACAATGGAAAATTGCTTCCTTGCCATTTATTCTCTGGATAAGGGTTTATCATGTGATTTCTTATAAGCGAACAGTGATAGGCCTCATCTACTGCACCTGTCTCCTTTAGTCATGGAGAAGGGGTGCCCCTAATCTTAGAATTTAACTCCCCTGATAGGGGATGGAAGAATCATTACAGACTGCTCCTATTTCCAGAAAGCAGTTGGGGAGAAGATACTCATTTGTCAGATGCAGGTATGCTGTGGGTGTTGAACCATGTTGTCCTGAAAGCTTCACAGCCATAAGTATTCCTTAGGGAAGCTTAGTTCCACCTTAAAGGGTCCAGGATTAGTTGAAAACAACACAGACATAACACTCAGACCCTGCAATAAATGTTGAGTTGCTGTGGGTGTTGACTGGAACAGCTCAGATCAATAAGAAAGGCATTAGCTAACACCTAGATTTGTTTTCTATAATAACTTGTCTTTTTGTACTATCAGTATTATTATTATTATATTTAGCTGTATTAACAGTGTCTACTTTGATTTGTGGGGGAAAAAATCACTGTCTACAGAAAAGGCTCCAGTTTCCCTCTTAATAGGTTCCTTGAGAAGTATACCATTTTATAAATAATTTGGTCATCATTGCTCTTTTGGAGGTAACATATTCTTTCTGTAAGTAAAATATATGAGCAAATACATAATTCTTTGAGAACTGAGTTTAAAACCCATTTTTTACATGGATGTGGTGGACCAGCAATGATATCTGGGATTCAATAGCATATCTTGACATCTTCTGCATTAATTTGGTCTTCACCTTTGTATATGTCCTGACAGGTATGCTGAGACAAGCAAACAAGTAATTTGTTTAGGGCATAGGGCAATGGATTGCATTAAAAACTCTGAAGGCCTAAAGAGGACCTTTACCCTGGCAAGAATTGAAATTCATCACACTGTAGTCAGCAGCTTATGCAATCTTATGCATCCCTAAGACTTTATAGTTTTCAACCCTGATTATATATCAGAATCACTTGGGAACATTTTTAAAAATACCAATACCTAAGCCCTGCCCAGAGCAATTCTGAGTGAATTGGTCTAAGGTGAGGTCTTGGAGTGAACGTTTTGAAAAATTTGCTCAGATTTCTGATCTGCAGCTGGGATAAGGAACCAGTACACTCTAGCCATTAGCACATTACACAGTGTGTGGAAGGAAGCTGATATTAGTATATTCTTATCATAGCGATGTATAACACAGAATCTACATGCGTTAGATCAAGCAGAGCCTGATATGCAGGGTGGTGGTAGTGGTTGTGTGTTTGTTTGTTCTTTTTCTACTAAACGCTCAACCTCGGCTACAACTCTGCTTTTTACTTTGGGTAAGAAATTTGTTAGGAATAAACTGGCAATGCATTTGATAGTCATTGCTTCTCCCATGCTAAAAACATAGCATCAGCAGAAAAACAGTGCCATCGAATGAATGAGCCAATGCTTGAAGTAGTGCGTTTAGAGCTATTGACATGATGGCTGGGCATGTTGTCTTGCCTTGGTAAAGGTATCTCAATCAGAGCTCCCACTGATTCCTTGTGGGACTTATTCTATCATGGCTGTGGATAATGCTATCCCTGCCTAATGTTTGTGGCCCAGGAAAGCTTCTCTGCAGAAAGCTCCTGAAGGCTATACCCCCTCCAAACTAATATGAAGGTAGTAAAGTGCTCTTTGTAACAGGAAAGGAGACCATGTTACCTTTCGGTATAAAAATTCCTCAGTAGCTCCTTGTTGCCTTCAGGAGATATGAGACAATTCATTGCCTTGTCCTTCTTACTTGGTTAGATTTAATAACCCCACATTTCTCTCACCACTCCCTCCATCCTTCCTTCACATATACAAGATTGAAATGGGGAAAATAATTGCTTACTTCCTAGGGTTGTGAGTACATTAAAATTTCTGAAAAGTACTTAGTTCAGTGCCTAGAATGTAATAAGAGCTCAATACAAGATTAAACACATGCACACACAGAGAAATAAACAACAACAAATCTATTCCTGTCATCATGAAGCAGTTTGATTTTTCTCTCACATTCTGTTAGCATCATTTGCATATCTCTATTATAAGGCTTATCACATTGTGTTGCAATTGATGGTTTGCCAGTCTGCTTAACAGCATAGGACTTGATGTACACTAGGTACACAATTATTGTTTCATGAAATCAGTTGCCACTGATTTTGGATTTATAGGGAGTAATAGGTTTTTTTTTGTCAGTGTCTATTCTCTCTCATATGTTCAGTCCCTCAGATACTCATTCAGTGAATGACTGAATAGTTCCCTTTGTAACCAAGAACTGCTAAGAACTCTAAATGCAGTTCACAAAGTGCTGCTAACTGGCCCACAGATGGTTTGAAATGTTGACCCTTCACTTTCTAAGACCTTCTTCCATAAAATTAATCCCTATATCTAAAATCTAAAGATTGGAAAGCCCCAAATGTAATGACTCTTCTTTAGCACTGTAGTTGAAAGTCAGTTACGTAAATCTATTTCATTTAAAAGAAATAAATTATAAAGGCGCATCTGTTTTGATTTTTTTCTTTTAACAGAGCCAATAATATAAGTAGGTCAGCATTGAATGTGGCTGCCAGAATTTGATATTATAGGATTTTAGGTATAGCTATTAGTTTTCCATCTATGTAAGTAGACAAGTTAGAAGATGATTACTCATTCACATTACATTTTCAAAGCTTGGTAAATCAGAATAAATGGTTATGTTCAGCTCAGGTGTCAGTGAGTGAATTTGTGAGCATGCATTGAGGCTGTTCCCCTGGGAGCTAGTATAGTGTTCTAGAAAAAAAAATCCCCAAATCCATGGCTATGCCCTTGGGGACCAATCTGGTGAAAGACTGGAGCTAAAGAGCTCCTGTTACAACATTCATTCATTAAGTATTCATTAAATTTCTACTATGTACTGGGCAATTGGATTGGTTAACCAAAGAATTAACTTGGGGATTTCCAGCACAATGGCAAAAGGAGAAGTGAGCTCTTGGGGAGAAAAGCGACTTTATTTGGCACTTCTTACATTTCAGCACACGTTCATAGCTCATGTCATTTGCTGAGGACATCGCAAGCCTCGTGGCTCCTATGCTCTATTACCCTGCTGTCTCCTTCCTTCTTTCCTTCTGCTCTTCCTCCCTCCCTCCCATCCTTCCTTGCTTCCTTTTTTTGTACTTCCTTTGTTCCTTCCTTTGTTTTTCTTCATTCTTAGGCTCTAGATAGTCAGCTGTATGAGTGAAGGCACCATGTGTATATTGCTACTATTTTATCCTTGCGAGCCAGAAATTGCATACTAGTGTTACTCAGAATGGAAATATATTTGGTTCTATATGTGCAGCTAGAATCAGGTACTTTTGCACCGAGTGCTTCTTTACATTGAGACACAGACTTGTGGCATAAAAATAATACTTAAGAAAGGGGATCAGCTAAGATCAAAAAGGGAGTCACATGATGTACATAGTTGACATTCCAGGCAATGTTTGCTACAGGATGATGATGGGCAGAGGGAGATGAGAACATTCGGAGAATCTGCATTTTCTCCAGAATACTGGGCCAAGCTTGTTAGATGGAGGAAAAATAATCTGGTGAGTATATGTTGTTTCATGGGCCTGGCTGGTATGATCCTGGCTCTTATTGTGAGTGACTAAGCATCTAGGTGCCAAGCCATCTGGGTAACCACAGCTGAGGATTTGAGCTGTAGGATCACAGTGGAGGTCTTTTAGTGGTCAAGCTGCTCAGTAAAAGAGACCTATCAATTAAAAAAAAATACCAGGTTTGAAACTAAACATATACTTGGATTTCAAATATAGCATTGATGCCTGAATGTACCCTGCTGTATATAATAGGTTGCAGCAGCTTATTTTATAGTTATATAGATATAAGATATATCTAGTAGCCAGCAACCACCTCAAGGGAGAGCCTGTGACTGAAGAATGTCTTATTTAAAAAGAGTATTTGCTTTGGTAGTTCTTAGACCCCTATAAAAGGGTATTCTAAGGACCCTCTTATATCAAGATAAAATTTAACAAGTGATTATTGAAGTCCCAACAGGCAACTGGAGTGCTAGAAAGGAAGATGAGTAACCTTCATATGAGGCTGGAATCTAGAGAGTCTCCACTAATTGCGCACACTATGGAGTGGGGCCAGGGGGACCAGGGTGCCAGCACTCTGGTCCAGCTCAGGCTGGAGCCCACTTTGCTGATAGAAGACATCCACGACACCTGCTGAGACAGCCAGTGGAAAAGCATGAAAAGAGAATAGTGATCTACTTCTCATTCGCAGACCAGAGTGCAGAGCTCACACTCAGGTTCTTTCTCAGGAGATATTGACTGCTGTGGGGCCAAGGCCAGGGCCCGGGCCCAGGGTAAATTACTGCTGACTGGCAGCAGTCAGGGCCACAAAACACTGCTGCTGTATTCTGCCTCAAGGACTTCAGTATTCAAAACTCGTTCCTGTAGTGATTTTAGGTTTATTAAAACTTTATCTACATTTCCAATATTTCAAATAATTTATATTGGATTATATAAGACAAAGAAGTAAAATTATACTTTGATTACAAAAAAGTGCACAGACTGAAGAAACCACCACCCACAATTGTATGTAATGGGTATTTATTCCCCCAAAGTAGTCATCTACCTTCAAAGCACTAGTTTCTACAAAGAGAAGTTTGTTTTGTTTTTCTTTTCTTTTCTTTAAATCTTACTTTTTTGAAATGCTGAAGGTTTTCTCCAGCAATTAAAAATAAAACATAAAAATGACTTGGGCCTAAAAATTTTGATAATGGAAAAATGTGCCGAAAGTTCAACTATGTAATCTAAAGGATGCTTGTTGCAAATATTCTTTCTGAAGTGCACATAAAAACACACTCTGCACCTTTAATTCAGTCACAGGGTATTGACAATAACTTTTAACTTGTGTTTACTCCAAAGTTTGAAAGAGAATCAGAAAATATTTCATCTATTCAGTTCTTTTTGTCTTGTGCCAAAATATATCTTGGAATTTCATGGAGTCAAACTTGTTGAATAAAAAGAAAAGATCAAAGACAGTGTTTAGAATAGATGACATTTAAATAATAGCCCAAATAAGCAAGTGGGAGTTTTTATATAGGGCACAACCGCATAGGTAGTAACTACCAACCACTGCTAAAACAAACTTCACCACTTAGTCACCACTTAGTCAAGTGGAAGTGAGGTCCGAAATGTTCCCATGGGAATGTCATGTATCCGCAAGCACCTACCACACTTGTCTCTTCTGCTTCAACAGAGCTATCACGGACAAACTTTCATGTGGTGCACTATTTGGGATCTATCTTCTTGGCTAGAAATCTAAGTGACGCTGCATCATGCCATCACTGACACAGGGAAATCGAGGTTGGGAAAGTGGGAACTATTGTTCATTAAGACACACCCAGGCCTAGGACACCATTTTTTCTGTGGTGCTTAGCAACTAGTGCCTCTGTTTTCCTTTCAAATAACCAACTCACCAGATTGAACTAGAAACACATTGGTTGAGCTACTCTTACTATACATGATTATTTGCCAGCACCAAATGATTTTCTACGAAAATTTAGCAGTTGTTTGTTTATCTGATTATTTCAAAGAATATAGCTAAGTAGCTTCTGTTTCTCTCATAGCATTCATTTTACTCTGCTCTGTATTATATTTAGTTGTTTACATTTGTTTATATTTCTTCAACTAGATGCTTAACTGGTGGAGGTGAGCATCTGTGTAATTCACACTCGCGTTCTCCATGGTTGGAGCTTCCTTCTTTCCGTTTCCCCAGGCCCCCAAATGGCAGCTTCCTGAGCTGGCACAGAGGGGAGCTTGCACAAGCTGGTGTGCTGGGTACCGGAAGTGGCAGAGGCCTGTTGTCTGGAGGAGTGGAAGAAGGTGTAACCTGAGGAAAATGAGAAGGATATGCAAATAAAATGACCCAGAAAACGAGATCAATTTGTCCTATGTAACATTATACTTAAAGGCAACAGGTGTGAGACTCCAGTCAAGAGGCTGGAGCAAGAGGTCTGGGGCCGAGAATAGGTCACGAAACAGGGTGTGGAATGGGTCCATGCTAGTGATTAAGACTGGAAGCAAAGCAAAGATTCCAGGGATCAAAATGATTGGATGTTGAGACAAAGGAGCCAACTGGCTGATTTAAGCTGTAGGGTTAGCCCAGCCAAGGGTAGTTTGTTTCTTATTGTAAGTATACGATGAATTTCTTTTGGATGAATCGAAGTAGTTAATTGTATATTCCACAAAGAGTGATAATAAGGTGGCCCAACTCAACCCCTAAGCTCTTGACATGGTGAAGCAAAGATAGCTTGACAAGTGTGCTTTTCATCAGAAGGAAGGCTTTTTGAGTAATGTTGACCCTAGAAACTATTCATATTGTACCCAAAGTTAAATTCATAAAACTTCCCCTTGCTGGAGGGATTTGGTGGCTTTGAGAAGTCACCAAATATAATACAACAGAGCTACAGCTTCTGAAATTACCCATTTAGGTACATCCATACGGTGTAACAATTGTTTCCGAAGTTGGTCGTCACAGCATAGATCATCTCACATGCAATTTCCACACTGTGAGGTTGACGAATCCTCCGTCGGTAGTAAGGCCCATGTCTCTTCCATCTGAATTGGGAGGACCATAGTAACTGCCTTAACATATAAAGCACAGCTGAGTGATGCTGTGTGACTTCAGAGGCAAGGTCATAAAAGTGTCATGAATGTTCGCATTGTTCTCTTGGGACGTTCGCTGTCAGATGTCAGCTCTTACGCTGTCGGAAAGCCAAACAACCTCAAGAAGGACCGCGTGTAGGTGTTCTGGCCGATAGCTGCAGCTAAAGTCCCATTTGTCTCCCAGCCATCATTGCCCCTGGATGTGTGAGTGGTGAGCCTTCAGGTGGTTCCTTCCCCGGTGGGGAAATCCTCTGCTGCTTGCTCCCCTCCCCCAGCTACTGCTGCATGAGGCAGGGATAAGATGTTGTCACTGACTCACATTTCATATTTGTAAGCAAAAGAAATGACTGTTTAAACAAATTTGTTGTTTTAAGCTACTCAATCTGGAATGGCTGCAATTCAGCAATAGATAACTAGAACAAGTCACAAAGAGAAACAAGTGTAGTTTGTGGTATAGAAATAGCACTTTGATGTAGACAGTCCAAATCTGTTCTCATGAACCTAGTTTCATTTTTCTGTGCTCTTACCAAAGAAGCAATTCATCATATGAATGTAATGCTTTTCATATTTGATGAAAGTTAGTTTCAAAATAAGAAAAAAAGTGACAATTTATGCTTACAACATAAAATATATTTTTAAAAATGACTACTGAATGTTAAAAAGTATTTTTTGCTTCTTAATGCTATTGAACATATTGGATTTTGATAAAACACACACACACAATTTTAGGCAGAATTTTTTCTCAATACTTAACAAAGACAGTAATAAAATGCTATCTCTAGACACTCATTTTCTTCTAGAAATATAATTTGCCAATGTAGAAATGACAGAACAAAGTGACTGTTTGACATGACAGCTTGTACTTCAATGAGCACTAATTTGTGTATTTTAAAAACTTAATTACTCATTCAAAGGAAATCTCCACTTTTCTGTGAATGCCTTTCATATCAAGAAAAGTGAACATTCCCATTATAACCTCTTGGTTTTAAAAAACAGGAAGCATCTAACATTTATATTTTGATTGAGTTAAATGCCTAAGCCTTCAGTGATATTGCATGTGATTTGCTAGGGAAAATAAAAATATCTTCAGATAGAAGAAGTGCTAACATGATCCGCTTAAAATATTCCTGAAAAACTAGGTATTATGTACTTGAGACACTATTCTTTAAGAATCTAAAAGATTGTTCTAATTAGACTAAAATGACAATTGAAAGTGACTGCAAACTTCTAAAAAGGGGCATGATATAATCAAAATGACTCTTGAGAAAGATGATTAAGAGTGTTTCATGAATGAAACATAGGAGCTGTGATTCTGAAGACAATGATTCTGGAGGGGGAGATACAGGATATAGACAAACTTGTTGCTCCCTGGAGAATCAGAAACTTTTCTCCCACATCCTCCCTTAATAACTTCCCAGCCTCCAAGGGCAAACCAGTGGAGTAGTGGGGAATGCTGGGCACTCTGAAGAGGCTTGGACCAGGTTGTTGAAAGAGAAACTAAAGGACAGAACAAAGAAATATGGATTATAAAAACAGACTCAGCAGAATGGACTTTTTATTTGGATGTGATAACGATAATGAGGGTTTAAGTTAAAAACTAAAGGGGAAAAGTGGTATGGTAAAAATGGGATGTAAAAACGAGAGAGAAAGAAAATTATATTGAACCCTTTGTTGAGCCTTTTGTATCTGAGCAATTAATTGTTTAGACTTCAAGAACTGATTACATAAAGCAGGTGATATTTTTGTATTTCAATGAATCTTGCTTTATCTTCAAATACTGGGAAGCACAACAGAATTTCTATACAGATTTTTTTTGAATTATGATATTTAATGTGACAAAATGAGTCATTTTCCATTGAAATATGAAAATGTTAGCTTGGAACATAAGACATAGTATTTTAAGAGTTGCTAATTTATTCTTGGTAATGTTCTTTTTATATTAGTAAGTACATCAGTTTTTTTTCCAAAATAGAAATGCTATGTTGACTTCTAAAAAATCCTATGAACTACTTTTAATAGACATATTTTTCTTAACAATGTAGTTATTGATCATTATCATGTCCTTGAATCCTCATTTGCTACCCTTGCTGCCTTTGATCTTCCTCAATCCTCCAGGTGTCTATCCCTTCACCCACCAATGGCCTGGCTCTCATGCCCACATCCTTTAATTTGCCTCCTGAGTCAGTCCAACTGCACCCGTAATCACTGACAACTGACCACTAACCCCACTATGGTTACTTGGGGAAAATACTGTGGGCAGTATTGGAAATTTACATCTTCCATATTTTTGTCTGGTTGAAAGAGTGTATGTAGTCTCCTTTGTTATCTTTGTTAACTTGAATTTTTGCTAATGTTTCTATTTACATCAACGTGAAGTTCATAAACACCTTTAACAGCTTGGATGTAGAAGCATATTGAAGGTGTGGCAATAAGTAATACAGGAAGGTTTCATAGTTAGCCTAGATCTTTGCTTTATAGCCTTGTGTATTTTAAGACCCGACATTCAGGGAGGGTGCTCTGTGGTTGGGCTCTGTTTAACTCTGCTCCCAATCCGTTTTTCAACCTTAAGGAAGTCTATCCCCCAAAGAAGTGCTTAGTCTCTAAATGTCAAAACATTCTCCTTTTTGAAAGAACAGTTTCTTTTATGTGCAAAAGGTCTTCCTCTGTCTCATTCAGTGTGTTCTTCTTAGCATTAAAAAATAAACAGAAGCGACACATCCTTAAAATAGCTATCTGAACTCGAGTCACCTGTGCATCCCTGAAGCGCTCTGAATGAATGAACTGTCAAACATCCCACAGAGGTGGGAATTAAAACTGCTGAACTTAAGGTATTAGAGACAATATTGGGGCTTCTTCAGGGCAGCATACCTGCCAGAGTTCACACAGCTGCTGTGTCTCTGCGTTTCTCCCACTGTATTAAAACATTCCCTTTGAATAACACAGGCTCTATACTACATTATTTAACCTCCGGATGATCTGGAGTCTCCAAACCATCGTCCAATTAGAGATGACACTCCCCTAGTTAGCTACTGTGTCTGGAAGAATAATCAGTACAATGGGGAATTTTAAGAAAAAGACATGTTGCTTCAATGGGAGAAATGAACAAAGATTTATTATGCCTTTGTGGAATTGTGAGCATTTATTAGTGGAACATTTTGGTTCGATATAGTGTCTATTTAATAATTGCTTAAAAATTGTCACGTTGGTTTCCAAATTGCCTGTTTAACTTACTGTAACAGAGATTTGCTGCCCCTCTGCCCCATGCCCCTTCCCAGGGCAGCCTTTTATACACCTCGGTAGCAATGAAAAGTTTGCTTTTTCTGCCTCTTTTCTTCTTGAAGATTTTTCTTTCACTGACTGGCTATAGTCAGTAGTGAGTGAAAGTGCCGAAGCCCCTCGACTCCACTGGAAGTCAAAATAAATGCAGTGGAACGACCATCTCCCCCTTTACCCTGACCATGCTGCTCCTTCTTTGGTGAAGATATTTATGCCAAGTTAGGTCATTCTCAGAAAGAAACGACGCTAGGGTTGAAGTTCTGCCTCACCTGGATGCTACTGTTAACTAGCTGTTAAAGTGACCCTGCACAAATCTTTCTTTTGGGTATAATACTCCCTCTTTTCCATGAGAGTAGGTGTGATTCTTGATTTCTTTCTCAGCTGTCTGTTTTAAGTAAGACCCTGGACTTCAGTTGGATGAAAGTTGGTGTTCACCTCTGTGCTGTGCACAGCTCCAGGCACATAGTAAGTTTTATTTTATGAGGAAGGGGGGACATGGATTCTACAATCCCTGTCAGCTCTTCCTGTGGCCCTATCAGAGTCCTTGCTTGATAATCTAGTTGGATAAGCACATGTCTTCAAGAGAAAACTAACATTTATTTGTTTGTTCATTTGTTTTGGACAATGTAGCCTGTCCAACAGTGTGGAGAGATTTCTTCTCTATTTACAGGTTTGCCTTGCTTTTGTCCTTTAGGGACATGGGGCTACTTAATTGTGTTAAGAAACTTTTGTCTCTTTCCAGCTCCATGATGTAGTGACATCCCACAAGCACATACTATTTAAATGGATGTACTTTTTGTTACTCAGGGAATGTCTCCTGAATCTCAAGAGGAGTGTTTACTTATTTTGTCTGCTGCCTTTATTTCTTACTGCACTTGAACTCTCCCAACCTCTCGTTGGGACTGATGGATACTTGTCTTGTGAACAAACTCAGGAGACAGGTTTTCATTTTTTATAATTGGCATTCATTTTACCATTTACCCTGTCTTCCACATCCTAATCCTTCTGGATAGCTTCCCTCCTTCTTAGAAGGTATTCTCTTCCTCTTCATGTCTGTGATATCTTATTCCTCCCACATATTCTTGCTCAGCACAAATAATCGTGCTATTTTTTTTTGGTGTTCACTTTTTATTAGTTTATATGGGCTGACATAAGAAATACCACAGATTGCACGGCTTAAATAGCAGAAAATAATTTTCATGCAGTTCTGGAAGCTCAAAGTTCCGGATCAAGAGTCGGCAGGGTTTGTTTTCTGGCGAGAACCCTCTCCCTGACTTGCATCCTCAAGTGGTCTTCCCTTGGGGCGCACACGCAGTAATGGGCACTTGGGCTACTTCCAAATCTGGTGATTGTAAATAATACTGCAATGAACATAGGGGTGCATAGATCCTTTAGGGAAAGAATCTTACAAAACCTCTGGCTTATCTAATTTGAAGGCTTAAAAATGTTAAGAATTTTCTCTTTTTCAAAGATCTATTTTGTTCACATTCACTATACAAGATGCTTAAAGAATTTCTTAGTTCACATAATTTCTATTAACTAATTTCTTCCTTATAATTTTAGATTTCTGTACCTTTGGCAAAAAACCATACATCTCTGTAAAGTATTTTTCATGGTTATATACTAAATATACTCTTAGCTTTAATTTTTCTGCTATGTCTTACAATCTATGAATACAGTAATACCATAGATATATTTTAAATTGAAAGACTGAAAAATATTGAATGAAATACGTAATGCAGTGTTTATATCGATACCAAGTGGACACGTATCACATTAAATTCATGCAACTGGCATTGTAAAAAAAAGGCTCTTCTGAACTATTTGACATGCTTCCCAGTTCCTTTCTAATGAGAGCAAATTTTACTTCCTAATTTTTATGTACCATCTAGTTCTTCAGAAAACAGTTTAACTTGACTTCACACATTTTCTCAATCTAAGTACATTTTATTTAAAAGTTTTCATTTTGAAAGACCTCATTAAAATTACATTAGATGTTTCATATAAAGACATTGTCTGCAAATACTGATTATAATGCTGTAAGCAAAAAAAGAAAATAATTAAAACAATGCAGATAATTCCCACTTAAACTCTTAATTTCAAATTTTTAAATCTCAGGAAAATATTTTGGGTAATATGTTAGATCAAACTTAACTGATGAAATTACTTACCTAAGTAAATTCTTAGCTTGAGCAAAGCTCCCACACTCCGTTTCATTTATTTCTTTTCAGAATTTGGGTTGCATCAGTGTAGCAAAGCAATTTATAGTGTTTCCAGAATTTTATTTAAGTGACCATATTGGTTATGGTTATAAGTTTTTGTCTCTGATATTTAAAGAAACCAAATCAAAAGGCATGTATGAGACTGCTGGTAGGATTAATATTAGCAGTATTCATTGAATTCATATTTGTTTCATGACAGATGACATAGTTTAATCACTGTTTCTACCTGTCAAGAATCCTTAACATTTAATTTATATGCACTACATGAAGGAAATTGGTGGTAAATGACATAATGTCAGGAAACAAGGATCAAATTTTTCCATTAATGGGCTCGTCTGTAATATATTTGATACTGCAATTTTGTGCTCATTATTGCTATTGATTTCTTTAAAATAGATGGTTACGATTACAAACAATTTAGTATTTAAAGACTGAGAGTAAAAAAGGCAGATGTAAATGTCACTGTGGTTATGAGATATTAAGTGTGGAATTCTAATTCCTGAACCTGATGTGGAGAGAAGTCTGATGGAGTAAAAAGGTAGTTTATATAAAACTCTTGATAGTATAGATAAATAACTTGACCCTAAAATACAAAGTCAAACTTAGTTAATTATACCTTAGGTAATAAAAACTACAGTCATAAGGTTTATAGGTTGGTAAAAAATTAATGAAAGTTTTAATGAATTTTCTGGTAAATTATATGTCATAAGTAACTTAAGAAATCTGAAAATGTTTAAAAGTGATTAGATTTACTGTGATATAAAATAACACTAGGAATAGTAAAACTCCATTTCTATGCAGGGGGGAATTTAAAATGTCTCATTAGATTGTATCTCATGTTCTAAAATAGCATTTAATAAACAATCATTACATATATTAATATTAAAATTAGGCTGTATGAAAACAAAGGTGCTCTGAGTGTGTGCATGTGCGTGTGTGAACTCTGAGGGCTACACGCAACATTTCAAAGCCTCAATTTTTGAAAATGTACAGCATTGATAAGAACATTTAACATGAAACCTATTCTTTTAAGTATACAGTACAGTATTATTAACCATAGGGATGTGGTATAGTAGATTTCTGAAACTTATTTATCTTGTATAACTGAAACTTTATACCTATTGAGTAGAAATTCCCGATTTCCTCTTTCCTTGGCCCCTAGGAACCACTTTCCACTCTCTGCTTCTATGAGTTTGGCTGTTTTAGATACCTCGTGGAGGTGAGAGCATAGAGTACCTAATAGTCCTTCTGTGACTATCATGTCTCATTACATAATGTCTATCAGGTTCATCCATGTTGCATATTGTGAGATTTCTTCCTTTACAAAAACTGAGTGATATTCCATTGCATGTACATGTTGCATTAAAATAAACCCATTCATCCATTAACGGACATTTAGGTTATTTCCATAGCTTGGGTTTTGTGAATAATGGAGCAATGAACATGGCAGTGCACATGTCTCTTCAAGATCCTGATTTCAAGTTTTTTAAAATCAATACCTAGAAATGGCACTGTGGGGCCACATAGTAATTCTATTTTTAATTTTTTGAGGGACTTATATGTTGTTTTTCATAATAGTTGCTCCATTTTACATTCCTACCAACAGTTTATAAGGATTTCAATTTTCCATATTCTCAACAACATGGTTTTTGTTTTTGTTTTATGATATTGGACATCCTAACAGATGTGAAAGTTATATCTCACTGTGGTTTGATTTGCATTTCCCTGATGATCAGTAATGTTGAACACCTTTTCATGTATCTGTTGTCCACTTCTATGTCTTCTTTGGAAAAATATCTATTCAAGTCTTTTGCCCATTGTTAAAGCTATTTATTTATTTTCCAATTGATTTATAGGAGTTCCTTGTGTACTTTAGATATTAACTGCCTATTAGATACATGATTTGCCAATATTTTCTCTCATTCTACCGCCAATGTTTTCTCCCATTCTCCCATTCCAGGATTTGCCTTTTTACCCCGTTAACTGTTTCCTTTGCTGTGCAGAAGGTTTTTAGTTTTATGTAGTTCCTCTTATTTACTTTTTGCTTTTGTCGCCTGTGCTTTGGGTGTTATATTCAGTAAATCATTGCCAAGACAAATGTCATTAAGCTTTTCCCCTATGTTTCATTCTAGGAGTTTTATGATAAGAGGTTTGGCATTTAAGTCTTTAGTTCATTTTAAGTTTATTTTTGTGTGTGGTATAAGATAAAGGTTTATATCATTCTTTTGTATGTGGATATTCAGTTTTCCAAATATTACTTCATGAAGAGATATCTTTCCCCCCACATGTATTCTTGAAATCCAATTTTTTGGTGAGAAGATCATTTGACTGTATATGCATGGGTTTATTGTGGGGCTTTCTATTCTGTTTCCTTGGTCTGTATGTCTGTTTTTACTCCTATACCACAATGTTTTGGGTACTATTGCTTTGTAATATATTTTGAAATCAAGACATAGGAAGCCTACAGCTTTTTTCTTCTTTCTCAAGATTGTTTTGGTTATTTAGGGTTCTTTGTGGTTTCTTATGAATTTTAGGATTGCCTTTTCTGTTTCTATAAGAAGTGCATTTGGAATTTTGATAGGAATTGTAGTGAATTTATGGGTCATTTTGGGTAGCATGGGCATTTTAACAATTTAAGTCTTCCAATCCAGAGACATAGTATATCTTAATATTTGTGTCTTCTTTAATTTCTTTCATCAATGTTTTTAGTGTACAAATCTTTAGCCTTCTTAAGTTCATTTTAAAGTATTTTATGAGCTTTAGAAATGTGAGCTGTTGGTCTCAGCAGGAGAATAGCATATGTAGCAGGGTTCCAACATCATACTTTGCATTCATTGGAAAGAGGGTGACCAGGAAAGTGGAGATAGTATCTTATTCCCTAGTTGGATGCCTTTTTGGAGTGGGGATAAGAAAGGTAATTCAAGGGTGTTTTGGGAAAGTGGTAGAGAAATGAAGCTGGCTTCCACTCTCATTATTTTGTTTAAAATATTTATTTATTTATTTTTAGAGAGAGGAAAAGGGAGGGAGAAAGAAAGGGAGAGAAAGATGGATGTGAAAGAGAAACATCATTGGTAGCCTCTCCTTCTCACTCTAACTGGGATCGAACCCACAACCCAGGCATGTGCCCCGACTGGGAATGGAAACAGTGACCTTTCACTTTGCCAGATGATGTCCAATCAATTGAGCCACACTGGTTGAGGCATTACTCTCATATTTTTTTTTTATTGGGACAAAGACGTGCCATTTTCTAGTGGTTCATAGGAACATCAAGGAGGGCATCTGAGCCTCAGTAGTATGGTCCATGTCCCACCTGAGAGAACTGGTCTTTGGGAAGGGGATAGCAGTAGGAAGACCTGTAGAGAAGCCCTTGGAAGCATTTATAGCTATGAGCATAACATATGGGTGTAGCATGTTATCAACAACAGCTGCAGTTAATAACACCTTTGATCTATTTCTGCAACTTCTCTTCCTCCCCATTCCTGGAAGTGCTAGAAGCAAATGAGCAAAGGAGAGGGGAATAGACAAGGAGAGCTCACTGGCCTCCATTCTAAGTTTGCTCCCACTGAGGGAAAGGCTATAGAACTGAATGCAAGGTTGAGATTTTAATATGGACTAGGCTGAAATTCTTAATATTTAAAAGTGACTGGGAAACAATAAGACTGCCCAAGATGTCATTAAAAAATGGGAAAAGCAAATTTAACAGAGCATGTTTGAAGGCAGGGAATGGAGGAAAATATAACTACATCACCTTTGTGTCCCACTGAGTTCAAGGGCATCTGTAGGCCAGTTTTGTGTGCATATAGGAAGCTGAGTGACACTGTTGATTTCACAATTTTGCTTTGCTTTTCAAAATTTAAAGGTGGTGTCAAAAATATTTTCTTTTGTTATTAAAATTTTTGTCTTTATTATGAAAGTGTGCTTATGTTTTGAGGTGGTTAGGAAATAACTCCTAAACTCAGGGAGGAGAAAGTTAACTCTGCTCATCTCACTATTAGAACTCAAAGAAAAGGAACTCCATCCCCACACTTTAATCTTGAAATTATCTCTTTAGGGAGAAGTGTGTGTGTGTGTGTGTGTGTGTGTGTGTGTGTCCCTGTGTGTCCTAGTATCTTTTATACTGGCACACCAAAATAAGATGTTTTCCATAAAGTAAAAAGAATTAGCATAATGACAGTGTTATATATTTTATAAACTATACTATCTTTAACTAGCTCTTTAATTTTATCATATTAGATAAAGCTGTGTATGAACATCTTTGTGTAGAAACTTTTCATTTGAATTATATTCTCAGAATGGGGTTCCAGAAATTGCAAGAAGAAGCAGAATATCTTTGTAAAACGCTGTCTATGTATAACAAATATCCTCTTAGAAATTATGGGTATAAAAGAAAATAAGGAAGACATGGTACTTGGAGGGCAGGCAGAGGAGGTGCTGGAGAATCTGGTAAAAGTGCCATTGTGAAGCCAGTGAGGATCCTGCATGTTGGTGGGTTTAATTGAGAGGGCAGTGAAGAGGACCTGTAGGCTGCCAGGAGCAACCCTGAAGGTGAGAAGGCCACCAAAATGCAGGACATCAGAAACGATCTGAAGGAGGCATCGAAATCATTGTGGCTGCCATGAGCAACCTGGTGACCCCCGTGGAGCTGGCCAACCCTGAGAACCAGTTCTGAGTGGACTACATTCTGAACGTGATGAATGTGCCGGACTTTGGTTTCCCTCCGACTTCTTCCAGCACGCCAAGGCTCTGTGGGAGGAAGGCAATGTGCACCTGCAATGAACTGTCCAAGTGCCAGCTGATTGACTGTGCCCAGTACTTCCAGGACAAGGTCGATGACATCAAGCAGGGTGACATCAACCGCATGTTCCGAACAATCAGGACCTGCTTCACTGCCATGTCCT
>PVKM010024161.1:0-20749 GCA_004027735.1 Carollia perspicillata
CCTCTAGTAGGCAATGCCCCCAGTCCTTCTCCTAAATGGCTTTTATTGGGAATGGCATGTGTAGGTATATACAGCATACATGCATAGCTCATCAGTCAATGTCAAAAGGCTATAGTCATACAAAACAGATATTATCTGTAGATAACAATTGAAGGAACACAGAGATCTGTTGTAGGTCACAATCTTTTAGTCATGCTGATACCAGATAGTCTTTAAGATGTGTTTCATGAAATAAGGAGTTTACTCCTTATGCCTTGAACTTAAACATCCAGTTTATATCTATAGGGCTATGCTAGGCAGAGCAAGCTTCACTGGATAAAATGTACATTTCCGGTCTTATTCCCATGGGAACCCTCAGTGTTATAATTGAGTCATGCTTGCCACCTGCATTACCTGGTTTTCCAGGGAGACTTAGTAGCCTCTTTCAGAGTTTTCTCTTATGGGACTACAGTCTCTGAAACCACACAGAGCCAGTCCCCAACAAGGAATAAACCTAAGCAAGGAAGTAAAAGACCTGTACTCAGAAAACTATACAACTCTAAAGAAAGAAATGAAGGAAGACACAAATAAATGGTAGCACATACTGTGTTCATGGACAGGAAGAATTAGCATCATAAAACTTGCACAGTACAAAAACCAATCTATAGATTCAACAGAACCTGAATCAAAATACCAATAACATATTTCTCAGATATAAGACAAATATCACAAAAATTTGTGTGGAACCATAAGTGACCCTGAATAGCCACAGCAATTCAGAGAAAGAACAACAAAATAGGGAGGATGACAATACTTGATATCAAACTATATTGCAAGGCCACTGTAATCAAAACAGTCTGATACTGGTATAAGAACATACATATAGACCAATGGAACAGTATAAAGGGCCCAGAAATAAACCCATGCCAATATGATCAGTTAATGACAAAGTGGGCAGGAACATAAAATGGACTAAAAATAGCATCTCCAATAAATGGTGGTGGGAGATCTGGACAAGTACATGCAAAAAAAAAAAAAAAAAAGAAAGAAAGAAAGAAAGAAAAATGAAACTAGACCACAAACTCACATCATACAATAAAATAAACTCAAGATGATAAAAGACTTAAATATAAGTCATGACACCATAAAAATTCTAGAGGACATTATAGACAGGAAAATTTCAGATATACTATGCAGCATTATGTTCACCAATACATCACCTATGGCAAGGGATATAAAAGAAAGAATAAACAAATGGGACTATGCCAAACTAAAAAGCTTCTGCATGGCTAAAGAAAACATCAACAAAATGGAAAAGGAACCAACAATATGGGAAAACATATTTGTCATTATACCTCAGACAAGGGTTTGATTTCCAAAATGTGCTAAGAATTCACACAACTCCACTCCAGGAAGACAGACAACCAAATCAAAAAAAAAAAAAAATTAGAAAAGGGTCTATGGCAATACCACCCTGAATGCACACAATCTCATCTGAAAAATTAGAAAAGGACATGAACAGACACTTCTCCAAGGAGGACATACAGATGGCCCATAGACACATGAAAAAATGTTCAACATCACTAGCCATTAGAAAGATGCAAATTAAAACCACAATAAGGTACCACTTCACACTGGTCAGAATGGCCATCATTAATAAATCAACAACAAGTGCTGGCGAGGTAGTGAAGAAAAGAGAACCCTAGTACAATGCTGATGGGAATGCAGACTGGTGCAGCCACTGTGGAAAACAATATGGAATTTCCCGAGAAAACTAAAAATGGAACTGGAGTGTCTTTTGCTCTAGCAATCCCACTGCTGGAACTATACCCTAAGAATCTTCAATCATCAGTTCAAAAGAATCTATGTATCTCAATGTTTATAGCAGTGTTATTTACAATGGCCAAGTGCTGGAAGCAGCCTAAGTGCCCATCAGTAAATTGGTGGATCAAAAAACTGTGATACATTTACAAAATGGAATACTACCCAGTAGAAAGAAAGAAGGAAATACTACCCTTCACAAGGGCATGGATGGATATGGAGGGCACTATGCTAAGTGAAATAAGCCAGGTGGTGAAAGAGAAATACTGTATAACCTCACCTATTAGTGAGGTTAAACAAACAAGTGAGGAAAATAGAACCAGAGACTTGGAAATAAAGAAAAAACTGATAGTGATCAGAGGGGAAGAGGGAGGGGTATAACGGGGTTAAGAAGGGGAAGCTGCAAGCAAAGGAGCACAAATAGAGGACTCATGGGCATGGCAATGGAGGTGATTGTCTGTGGAATTTGGGAGGGTAATGGGGTAGGAGTGAGCAATGGGGAAAAAGGCAGGGCAACTGTAAGTGAACAACAATAAATTTTAAAAAATAATAAGTTACCAAATTCTAAAAAGAAAGAAAGAAAGAAATGTTAGTTCCTCCAAAACTCTTTATTATTATAAATAGTGTAGAGGTATAGAGTGGACATCCAGAAAATAAATTTAGACCACAAAATTAATTCAAACATTTAAATGTGAAAAACAAAATCAAGAATGTTTAGATAAAACTATGAGTTTTTGTAAGCCCTTTCAAATTATGACAGAAACCAAAATTATTGAAGTTTTACAAATTATAATTTTAAAAAGGATTTTACACATTAAAAATATAGTCAAAAGACAAATTACAAGTTGAGGAAAACCTTTGTAATACATATTATAGATAAGTAGGTAATATCTTTAATAAATTAACAGCAATGCGAGATACTGGAAAAAAATTAATGAACCCCTAAAAAGTGGCAAAAATGTGGACAAACAGCTCAGAGAATGAAATGCAAATGGCTCCAAGTGCTGAAAAGATTAATGATTTAACTCAAAATAAGAAGTGTTCAAATTAAAATTATATTGGGATATCAGATTCACTTAGAATAGTAAATTTTAAACAAGTTTTTAATACACTTCATAGTTTGATACAGATTCATACATTCTTTTACTTTTCTGACTAGAGTATAAAGTGATATCTCGGTGTTTGGGCAATTTAGCAACTTCCTTCAAGATTTATAGTGAACATAAACTTTGGCATAGCACTTTGATTTCTGTGAACATGTCCTGTAGATATATGCAAAATGACAAATGTATAGTTTGCATATTGAGTGTGTGCATATTAGCAAAAGATGAAAAAACATATAAATGTTCATCAGTAGATCACTGCTGAAAGGTTGTGTGGTAAATACATGTAACTGAATGTCATGCTACCATGGAAAAGAATGAGAAACTTATGTACTGATATGTAAGAATCTTCAAGATATACAATACAGACTAAAAGTAAAACACAAGATAGAACAATCTGTATGACATACTGCATTGATTTAAATACACTTCACATCCTATGCATGGAATATTCCTGGATGGACACAGGAAACCAACAACAGGGTTTCCTTGGTGGGGCAGGGTGCTGGTCAAGGAACATTTAATGATACATAATTTTCATTATGTACCTATTTGAATAGTACCAATTTTATAACATGCTCATGACTTAATCACTCAAGACATTAACTTAACAATACACAGGATGAATTAGTCTCTTATTTTTTTATTATAGGTAATAGACTAAGAACAAAGCAAGAGTTGTGAAATATTTCCATATTGCAAAGCAAAGTGACAGACCACTGATGAAGGACTCATATTAACTTTATGACTATTTATTAAAGTTGTTACTACTTGTTTGTACTATATTTGCAAAGGGTTTTCCAACTTTTCATTTGTATTTGACTTTATATTTTCTGGAAGCCTGGTAGATATTAAGTGCTAGGTTTTTCCCAGAGTTATTGTTATATTGTGGTTCCTCATCTCACACATCCCCTCTTGAGAAAAGGAGGGCTGATTTCCCATTATCTAGATAAATATGTGGAAAGTTTCAAGAAGAACCCCACAGAGCATCAGCTTTGCCTCTTGGAGTTTTGAAGTGTGAAATGATGCAATACAGATCCCTGAAAAAGCATATGAAGGGGGCTGATAGGGAACAAGCAGCACTTTTTAACTACAGACAAAGTAAATGCTTTACAATAAGATCATTTTTGATCCTCCAGATGGATACTTCACGGGGTCATTTTGCAAAGAGGGTTTTTGATAGTTAACCTCAGAAGAAACTGTCTGCATGAGAGCTTTGTGAGTGTATTAATAGCCATCAGAGAAGAGGTAAAGAAGACACAGTTTTCAGGGAACTCCAGCACCCAAGAAGCAAACAATGTACATTCAGAATGAAGTCTGCATAGCAGAATATATATGTTCCAATTGTACTGCCAGGAGCCAACCAGGAAACAGATCAAAAAGGAATTGAAGATCCTGAGAATCTATGCAGGTGACAGTAAAGAACTCAGAGAATTAACAACCCATTCACAATGCAAAAAACAATGGGAAAAAGCAGGGATATTGAGCCCAAGAACTTGGTCACCAGGCATACACTGGAACCTTGTGACCCTATTAAACAGGAAATGGGGACATAGAAAAAATATCACCTGAGACAAGAAAGAAAAAAAAGGAAAAGAAATAGTATGATTTCCCCCTTTTTGTTAGTTTCAGTATTATTTCAGGGACTTCCATTGGTCAAGCCCTTTCAAAGTCAAACCTTTTAGAGTATAGGAGAGGGTTTAGGAACGTGTCTGCGATAATGGTGCTCATAGTAACCACAGCAATTGTATGAGACCTTCCCTGTTATTTTCTCTGTGGTGCCTTGTACAGAAAAGGGAGAGAAAAATATAAGGTAGGAAACAAAAGAAACAAGCTATTTTCATCCTCCTTTTTCTCACTCCCAAAAAGCTCCCCACACAAACATATGAGGTCTGTCTGAAAAAAGTCCAACCATTATTAATAAAATTAGGACAATTTCCACATAATCAATGTAACTTGGCAGCTGAAGAGAGTGGACTGGAATGAACATGTGTGAACAATGACAACTTCACTGTAATAGTCAGTGGAGGCTATAGATGCCATTGAGTGAGAATGTGTACTGTGTGGCTGTCACATTCAAAATGACTGAGCCAGTAGAGCAATGAATCTGCATCAAAATTTTCATTAAGTGCCCTGGCTGGTGTAGCTCAGTGGATTCAGCATGGGCCTGTGAACCAAAGGATCACAGTTTGATTCCCAGTCAGGGCACATGCCTGGGTTGCAGGCCAGTTCCCAGCAGGGGATGCTCCAGAGGCAACCATACATTGATATTTCTCCCCCTCTCTCTTCCCTTCCCCTCTAAAGATAAATAAATGAAATCTTTTTAAAAATTTGCATTAAGCTTGGCATTCCTCTATGGAAACTATTTGGATGAATCAGAAGTCTTTCGGGGTTGGTGCAATGGGTGCAGCACAAACAAATGTGTGTCACAAATGTTTCAAAGATGGTCAAGAATCTGTTGAAAGCGATCCACTTTCTGGAATGCCTGAAACAAGCATAACACATGAGAATGTTGAACGTGTACAGACTACAATCAACAAAGACGAGTGACAACAGTGCAAGAATGAGAAGTTGATCTGGGGATTCCAGAAATTACCGTATCTAAGATTTTGATTCATGATCTTGGCATGAAATGTATCATGTCAAAATTCATTCTGCAACTTCTGCTACCATGGCAGAAGCAACATCATGCTGTATTTGCTAATGACTTGATTTAAATCACTATCAATGAACCAGATTTCCTCAAAAAGGCCATAAAAAGAGATGATTGGTGGGTCCATAGCTATGATCCAGAAACTAAGGCCCAGTTGTGCCAATGGAGGTCACCTGGTCCTCCATGTTCAAAGAAGGTGCAGCAAAGTTGTGGCAAGATCAAGGTCATGTTAAGCTCACTTCTGTGAGCTGAGTTCTCACTGCTGTTATAAGGTCCTATTCCCTTTCTGTCTTCCAGAATGACTTCTACATCCCTGGTGTTCTTCCTTTCCTTGCTCTGTTACTTATTTATTGTTCTTTGTGTATTTCCTTTAATATTTCACTGAACTTTGAGAAGAATGGTAGATAAATGTGGCAAATCACTTTGCATCTTGAGCAAAAAGTCAAAAGAGAATATTAAAAGTACATATCTCCAGATTTCACCCTAATCATTATAAGTATAATTTAAAGTAATTTCAATTAAGGTCTTGGTTGTGCTAGGCTGGTCCATGTGTGTGGGTCAACATTTAGGATGACCTGCCTTCTAAATGATTTGGACAAAGCTTTTGCTCAAAGCTATGTGGACACCAAGAAGAAATACTCATTCAGTGTGGACTCTGAAAATGAATTTATTGGCTGAGATGGATTCCCCATAGTCAACCGAGAGCCAGGATTTTATGAATAATTACATCCTAGTGGTCATTTGTTGACAAGGACTCCTCATGTACTCTGTTTACTGAGAACCTCACACTGAACTTTCTGCTTCCCACACTATGTTCACTTGTTTAAAACATCTGAGTCAGCCACTGCAGGGAAACTGTTTTTATTTTTCTCACAACAGACTGAGACCTTCCCTGTTAAATAAAAAATGCATAATTTTGAATACCTCATTTACATAAAATTGCCCTAATTGACAACTTGGGCAGGAACTTTTGTTATAAAAGATGGCCTCCCCTTTGTTTTGGTAGAACACAATTCAGGTTGCTAGTTAATCTATGTCTCCTGGGATGCAGTTTCTTTTAACTTTAATAAATGTTTTTTAGTCATTGCCACAGTCTAAATTAATTTTGTTTACAGCTTCTCCCTTCTATAGCACTTCTGAATAGAAACATAATATCTCTTTTTACACACTTCTAATGCACCAGTGAATTATTAATAAACATGTATTAGGGAAAGAAAAATAAGAAGAAAAAGAAGGGAAAAGAGTAGAAGTTCTTTTATTATTAAATAAGTCTGAGCTCAAGTTGTGTGTCAAGCATTGCATAGGTGCTGGGGCTAGAGTATATTTCATAGTTCAGCAATAATAATAATAATAATATGAGGTTACCACATAATTGGTAATATAGGGGTCTCCTAATTCACAACTTCCCATAGACATACTAAATCTAGAGCTACATGCAAAGTAATTACTTCTAATAGAAATCCAAAAATTAGCTTAGTGACTCCTACACATTAAACAAATGAGAAAATGTTCACCTCAAAATGAAAAAGAAAGGCTGAGACACACTCTCACCATGAACCCTACCCCTGACATAGCACCATTAAAATGGAAGAAAACTCACAACTCCTTTTTTTTTCTTCTTAAGGAATGAAGTGTTTGGACCCAACATCCAGTGCCCAAACTTTTTAGATTTTTAACTGAATGATGGGTCCACAAAACACCAAGGTCTGAAATCCAGCAGGACTTGCATCCACCAGACCCACAAGATGATATCAAATATTAGAAACATTTCCTAACTGGTTTACAAAGACTCCCTATGGTTATCCCCCAGGGCTCAGCACAAAATAAGCAGAACAAATTGCCCATCCCCAAGTCTTTCCCTGACAGAAGCCTATTTGCATACTTTAAAAGCTACTGTCTAAGTGACTGGTTTATAACTACAGGCCTTGTTAGAGACCATGGTTGTCAGTGGGAATGGTCTGTTCTCCATATTCTCCCTCTGACCTGCCCCAGGTCAACACTGTTTCCCTGGAAGGAGCTTATGTACAATTCTGGCACCCCTGGATTTTGTGGCTGCTACCCAGTGAGCACACCCCTTGGTTATCTGATACTGGTAATCACTGGGGTTTGCATTCACAGGTCCCACAAGACTATAACAAACAAAAATCCATTATCAACACTACCTATTCCTCAATATATACCTTGTGTTTACACT
This sequence comes from Carollia perspicillata, assembly GCA_004027735.1. Taxonomy (NCBI): domain Eukaryota; kingdom Metazoa; phylum Chordata; class Mammalia; order Chiroptera; family Phyllostomidae; genus Carollia; species Carollia perspicillata. The sequence goes on from PVKM010024161.1 coordinate 7,751, forward strand.
CTAGAAGTTTATTGGATTTTTTCATTGGTATTTATTTATAATCTTCAGAGTGTATCTAAATATTCATTTCCTTTCAAAACATATTTTATCTTGGCTTTCTCTGAAAAAATACTAAATAATTTTCTTAATTTTGTTTCCAATTAAGCATTATTCCTTGAACAGGTTCTCTGATGCTTTTGTTTTTTTCTTATTTTAGCATTCTGTTGAAGCATAAAAAGAAAATTAGCATGCACTATATGGAAAAATGTTGTAAATATTAACTTTTCCACATTTGTTAAGTCTGTACACACTTTGCTTGTGTGATCTTTTTAGTAATAAAAAGCTATTTACATTAAAAAAATTCTTAACTAGCAAACTATCCAAGGCTCATGCAGAGGAATCAGACAAATGACTGATGTCCAGTCATTCCTTGAAATAAATGTTTGAATACTGCCTGAGTGTCTGGCTTCCAATAAGGCTAGATTTAGGTCTTCCTATATCCACCTAAGTCAACCCCTTTGGGATACTGACAGGTCTTGACACACCCTCAGCTACTGGAAGCCACTAACAGCAAACAAGAAAGTCAACATGAAAAATCACGCAGGTATGAGAAACCACCAAGGGCCCAGGCCAAGGTAAATGATAAGGTCATTTCCTACAAGAAACCACTATATTAAGATTAGGAGAGGTGAATGTTTTATCCAATGTTCAGAAAAACCACAGAGAGTCATGGAAAGGAAGAATTTAAAGATTACATTCTCCCCTAAAAAAAAAAAAAACCCATAACATTCCAAAAATAATTATTGATGAAATAGAGAAAAGTGATTTACCTGTTAAAAACTTCAAAATAATGATCATAAAGATGCTCACTAAAGTAGGAGACAAATGCATGAGCAAAGTGAGCATTCAACAACAAATAATATAAAAATGTACCAAATAGAAATTACAAAATTAAAGAATATAATAAATAAACAAAAAATAAATAAGGAGCTCAACAGGTCAGTGGAATTTATTCAATCAAGGTGAAAAAGTTTTTTAAAAAATGAAAAAAGAGTAAAGGTTGCTTAAGGATAGAGTAGAACACTATCAGTATGACCAATACATTCATTATAGGGATCCACTAATGAGAAAGAGGTCAGAAAGAGAATCAAGATTGAGAGAAGGGGAAGAGTGTTTGTTCAAAAACATAATGGCTGAAAATTTCTGTATTTTCAGAAAAGAATACGACAGCCCTATCCACAGAGCCAAGAGAGTTTGTTAATAAGACAAATCCAAAGAGATTTGTCCAATACAAATTATAACTAAATTGTCAAAAATTAATTACAAAGTAAAAACTAAAGTAAATATAAAAAATATAAAGAGAAAAAAATCTAAGCATACCACTATCGAAAATCATCAAATTGTTACCTGTGGATGAGCCTGCACCCTTAGGCCACCCATTCTCAGGGAGATGAGGCTTCCAAGGCTTGGCATACTATGCCAAGGTGCAGGGAGAAGGGAGTACACCTCTGCACATGGAGCTCAGAGCCAGCCATCTTGGAGGATGAGGCTCAGCTGATTGCTGCAGAGTACCATCTTGTGGTCCGGATGCTCATCTGTGTGACTGCCTGGCCCAGAGCATGGGAAACCTAAAGGACATGTGAGCAGCAGAGTCCCACCCCTCCAGACCGTGGGAGAGGTGGTTGGGCTCGGCTGTAGCCGAATATCTGCTCAGACACGGTGCAGTTTCTGCCATGCAGCCTGAGGTCCCCAAAGCAAGGAAGCCGTGCAGCCCTGGGATGCAATGGAGCCCACGTAGTCCCTCCCAACAGCTGGGATGGTGGCAGATGGAAGTTCTTACATGGAGCATGTGAAAAATCCATCCTCCCACCCATCTAATAATATACTGGGGGTTGAACTGGGGAAAGGCAGGTACATAGGCAATAGAAATCAAAGTGGCTCAGGGGGAAGTACAAGACCAAAAAGTTCTGTCAGTCTTGCCTGAGGAAAGAAGGGATTGGTTGGGAGATGGACCCAGGTAAAACACAGAAGTTTGGAAAGTAGATTGTTCATTTTGGGAAAGCATTTGGTCTGTCCCACATCCAAAACTAATGTAGTCCCTGGGGAAAAAAGGAAAGACCACCCCTTTGCTAGTGACTCTTGCTTCTGACCTGAACACATAAAGGTGTAGTTGCTTGTTATCTCTATGGGCCATGTGACCTCAGCAGTGACCTGGCCCTTGGCCTCTAGGAGGGAGACTCACTCTCTCTTGCTAACCTGGTTATGCATTCACCAGTGCATCTGCACGCTTTCTCATCTGGAGCACATGACCTTGTGACCTTAGCAGTGGCATCACCCATGGCCTCCAGGAGGGAGCCTGAACCAAGCAGTAACTGGGAACAAGCTAAGTTACTTGGATGACCACTCAGCAGCCACCTCTGGCTCCAAATGATGGTACTTTAAAGTGAGGCAGGAACTCTGAACATACCTTTTGTTTTTGTCTTGCAGAGGATGGTTGGATTTGTACTGGCTTTGCAGAAGAGATGAGCTTTGAGATGGGGAGTCCACTATTCTCCCACATTGTGCAGCATCTGTATAAATCTTTTTTCTTCTGTCACCAGGAACTGCCTCATGAAGTTGACTTTTGTGATGACAAGTAGATGAACCTTACTTGTTGGTTTAGTAATAAAATCACAAAGGAAAAGAGCAAAAGAAGAATAAACAAAGTAATTACAGATCAGCTAGAAAACAAATACCAGAATGGTATAAGCTTACCTATCTAAATTACTTTATGTAAATAAACTAAATGACACAAACAAAAAGCATAGACTAGCTGAATGGCTGAAAAATAACTACACTGCCTATGAGATATTGACATCATATTTAAAGACACACACATACTGAAAGTAGAGGGATGGGAAAAGATATCCCATAAAAATGAGAACAAGAGAAAGCAGGAGCACCTATACTTACATCAGATAAAAGATTTTAAGTTGAAGACTAAAAGAAACAAGGTTATTTATAAAATGAAAAAGGAGTCAATTCACAAGATATATAACATTTGTAAATATGTATGTGATCAACATAAAAGCACATGCATAAATAAAGCAAATACTAACAGATCTGAATGGGGAAATTACATAAATAAAATACTACTACTAGAGTTTAATAACCCACTCTTAACAATGGAAAAATCATCTGAACAAAACATCAAAAGGAAAACAATGGACCTTAAAAACATGTTACACAGGATTAACTTAACAGCAGAATATTGTATCCCACAGCAACAGAACACACATTATTCTGAGACTTACTGAGGACACTATTCAGGACAGATCATATTTTAAACTATAAAAGTCTTAATAAATTTAAAATATTAAATTCATATGAAGCATCTTTTGTACCACAATTCCATGAAACCAAAAATCAACTGCAGAAAGAAAACTGGAAAATGTACAAATACATAGAAATTAAACAACTCACACCTAAACAAACATTAAGTCAATGATTATGTCAAAAGGGAAAAAATCAAAATAAAAAATAGAACTTACATAAATGTAAATAAAAATTCAATGTACCAAATCATATGTAGCGCAAAATCAGTTTTGAAATGGAAGTTTATATCAGTAAGGGCTTGCCTTAAGAACAAAGAAAAGCCTCAAAAACAACCAAATTAACTTTATACCTCAAAATAACTTGAAAAACAAGAAAACAATTAAGTAAAATGTGAGTAAATAAAAAAGAAATAAGGAGATCAGAGGAAATAAATGAAAAACAGACTATGTAGAAGATCAAGAAAATGAAGAGCTTTTATTTTAAAGTAAACAAAATAGACAAATCTTTAGTAGCATAACTAAGAACAATAAGGGAATCATGTAAATAAAATTAAAAATGAAAGAATAGACTTTACAGCTATCTTACAAGTACACAAGTATAATGGATTTTAAGAACCTATTATAAACAATTGTATGTCAAAAAATTGACAATTTTAAAACATGGATAAATACCTTGAAATGTACTACTACCATGTTTGAATAAAGAAATAAAAAATCTGAATAGAGTAATAACTAGAAATAAGATTGAATCAATAATAAAAACCTTCCAAATAAGAATTTACAGAAACTTACAGGTTCACTGGTGAATTCTACCTAGCATTTCTTTTGTTTTGTTTATTCATTTATTTATTTTTATTGTTGTTCAAGTACAGTTGTCTCTATTCCCCCCCCCAACTCCCCCTGGCCCCACCCATCCCTGCCTCCTACCCTTGAACCTACTCCCTTTGGTTTTGTCCAAGTGTCCTTTATACATGGTTCTTAATGGCTCTTCCTTATTTTCCCTCTCTATCTCTCTCCCCCACCCCTTCTGGTTACTGTCAGTTTGTTCTTTATTTCAATATCTCTGATTATATTTTGCTTGCTTGTTTGCATAGCATTTCTTTTAAATTAATATCAATCCTCCCAAACTCTTTCAAAAAATAGAAGAGGGAATACTTCTAAACTTTTTGTCTGAGGCCATCATTAACCTGATACCAAAACCACATAAGAACACTACAAGAAAATAAAATTATAGGTCAGTATTTCTGAAGAATGTAGATGCAAAAATCCTCAAAAATTAGCAAACTAAATTACCATATATTCAAAGGACTATGTATCATGATTATGAGGGATTTATTCCAGTGAAGCAAGAATGAACATCTGCAAATTAGTCAATGTGATGCACCACAAAAAAATAAAGGATAAAAATAATTATTTGAATAGCTGCAGAAAAAGCACATCAAAAATTCAACTGCCATCCTGGCTAGTGTAGCTCAGCAGACTGAGTGCGGGCCTGCAAAGCAAAGGGTCACCAGTGAGATTCCCAGTCAGGGCACATGCCTGGATTATAGGCCTGGTTCCCAGTACAGGGTACATGAGAGACAACCATACATTCATGTTTCTCTCCTTCTCTTTCTCCTTCCCTTCCCTCTCTCTAAAATAATAAATAAATACAATCTTTAAAAAGAAATTCAACTACCATTCATGATTAAACCCTCAGCAAGGCAGAGACAGAGGGAATATACGTCCACATAATAAAGACAATATATGAAAAACCCACAGCTAACATTACACTCAATAGTCAAAAGTTGGAAATTTTCTTCAAATGTAAGAAAAAAATGATGTCCATTCTTATCAGTTTATTTAACATATTACAGAAAGCAAGTAAGCAAGAAAAATAAATAAATACATCCAAAGTATAAAGCAAAAGTGTAAAACCTCTACCTGCAGTTGACATTTTATGTAGAAAACACCAAAGACTCTGCCCCTCAAAAAAAAGTTTTAAAACTAATAAATGAATTAAGTGAAGTGAAGTTTCAAGATAAAAAAATAAAGTGAAGTTTCAAGATAAAAAAATAAATATACAAAATAAGTTCTCTTTCCATACACTAATAATTAAAACCGGGAAAGAGAAATTAAAAAGAAACAATTCCATTTGCCATTGTATCAAAAAGAATAAAATGCCTCAGGATAAGTTTAATCATCAAGGTGAAAAGTATATACACTAAAAACTATAAAGCAATAATGAAAACATAGAAAAAACATGAATAAATGAAAAGATATCCCATATTCATAATTGGAAGAATTAACATGCTTAAAATGCTTATGTTACCTAAACAATCTATCAATGCAGTCTATCAAAATCTCAGTAATATTTTTCACAGGAAGCAAATAATAATAACAATAATAATATAAAATTTGTATACAACCACAAAATATTCTGAATAGCCAAAGCAAATACTGAGAAAAAACATAGGTGAAGGCTTCACACTTCTTGATTTCAAACGTTGTTATAGTTACTGTAACCAAACAATATGGTGTTGGTATAAAAATAGACATATAGATCAATGCTATAAAACAGAGATACCATGAATAAACGTATGCATTTCTGTTCAATGACTTTATTAAAACATATCCAAGAATAAACAATAAGAAAGAATAATCTCTTTAATAAATGGTGCTGATAAAACTGGAAATACACATGCAAAAAATGAAACTGAATGGTTATCTTACACCACACACAAATATCAATTCAAAATAGATCAAAGCCATGAATAGAAGAATGGAACCACAAAACTCTTAGCAGAAAACATGAGATTCAACTATTTGATATTGATTGGTTTTGGCAATAACTTTTTTTGGATATGACGCCAAAATCAAATGCTATAAAAGTAAATATAAGTGGTACTACATTAAACTAAAAATTTTCTGCTAAACAAAGGTAACTTTCCACAAAATAAGATAACAACCTATGGAATGGGTCAAAATGTTTGCAAATCATTTATCTGATATTGGTTGATATCCAAAATATATAATGGACTCATAAAATTCAATAGCAATAAAACACCCTTCTGATTAAAAAGTGAGGAGATGAACTGAATAGAATATTTCTAAGATTAATTCAGAAATAGTCCACTGGTAAAAGGGGCTTGCATCACTAATCACACAGAAATGCAAATTAAAACCATAACTAAATATCACTTCACATCTGTTAGGATGGCTGTTATCAAAAAGACAGTTGATAAATGCTGATAAGGATTTGTCCTAAATGGTCACTTGTACAATCTTTGTGGGAATGTAAGCTGGTACAGCCACTATGGAAACAGTATGGAAATTTATCAAGAAATTAAATATGGAACTACAATATGATGCTGTAATCTCATGTCTGGGTATATGTAAAAAAGAAATGAAAACAAGATATTGAAGAAATGTATTCACTCCTAGATTTACTGCACTATTATTCACAGTGGCCAAGATATGGAAATAAGCCCAGAATACATAAATTAATTAAAAATGCAGTGTAAGTATTTAACAACAAATAACAACAAAATGTTGTTGTAAATAACAACAAAATGTTATTTAGTCATGAGTAACAAAAAATAAATTTTTGCCTTTTGAAACAGCATGGATGGCCCTTCAGGGAATTATGCTAAGTAAAATGAGCCAATGTTGAGTAGCTCAAATAGGGAATTATTTCACAACCTATATGAATATGAAATATACCAAATCACCATGATGCACACATTAAGTATTTTACACTTTTGTTCATTTATCCCAATGAAACCAAAAATTTAAAAGTAATAAAATAAAATCAATAAGATAATGTTATATAATTTTGGGGCTTCCTTTCAGCTCCTCCTCTCATAAATTCAAAAAATAATTTGTTTTCTTGAATTGGAAAATGTTTGCAACTCATGATACTCTACAAGTTAACTCAAAGAGTAATTGTCCCTGCCAAAATGGATTGTAGTAATTTCACCTTGAATATAGAAATCCAACAGGATGCTAAATATTAACAGAGTCAAAGACATTCAGTGTCACTGCAGGAAACATCAATTGCATCCCCTGAAAATGTCTGATCATGAGTCATAAAGATCTGTTATGACCATGAATCATATTTAATGATAAACAGTACACACAGTTTGATTTCAAGTTTTATGTCTTCAGCTCACTCATTTTCTCAGGTGTTAATATGATGAGATGTAAACAGCCAGGAACTATTTTTTGAACACAAGCTATAAAATTAATGATCTCTGGCCAAGATTTTCACATTTCTCATCATGATAAACAAATTGGACGTAAAACAGCTGGATGTGCCTTTCCTGGTAGTGGAGTGTGGGCAGCACAGTATTGGGTACTGGGAAGTCATTTGACCTTTATTTAGAAAGGGGAAGAGGAGGAAAATTTTAAAAAAACAGTGGTTTAAACTATTTTGATCTAAAATGACAGGTGTTCATTATAATAACTGAAAGGCACTACCGAGACAGGCAAAGTCATGACTTCATTGTGAGGTGGATATTGAGGATTTAATTTTAAAACATAACTGCTGGCAAGGTAAAGGGGAGCCAAGCATGAGAGATGTGAGGCTGTGAATCTGTCAGCTTGAAGCCAATTGCTTATTGAAGTGAGGGCTTCTGCCAGGGTAGCAACATTTATAATTTCTCTTCTGTGCAACCTATCAATTGAGCAGAATGACAGAATGTGGCATAATTGCACTTAAATTGCCAGAGGGAAAAGCCAGGAACCAAAATTCTCTATAAGAAGAGATAGTAAAGAAATACATCAAAATATATTAAGACATAAATTTATTTTTTCCTTTCAGCAATAAAAATTTAGATATGTGTTACATAGACATGACAAATTTTTAAATATTTTTGTATTAGGATTGGATGTACATAAACATTGTGTGTATACAAACGTACTTTTTAAGGCATACAGATACATAGTTAGCATTTCCATTTTCCCATAGCATTCAATCAAGTTAGTGTTTATTTTTAAACAAATGGGTATCACTTATTGTAGGAAAGACATCTACAAAATATATGAGTATTTGGGGGACTGAATCATGGCAATTATACGTGCATGTGAATTTTCTTGTGATAATCAATGCAATGTAAGATACTCTTTAAAATTAAATGAGCCTTGACCAGGTGGCTCAGTTGGTTGGAGAGTCATCCCATGCAACAAAGGGTTGCAGGTATGATTCCCGCTCACAGCACTTACCTAATCTGAGGAATAGATCCCTGATCTGGGTGTGCATGGGAAGCAAAGTGTTGATGTTTATCTTTCACATTGATCTCTCTCTCTCTCCTTTCCTCTCTCCTTTTCTCTCTCTCTAAAATCAATGAAAATATCTTTGGGTGAGGATTGAAAAATAATAATAAAATAAAATAAATGAATGAGTGAATATATGAGGTCTGTCTGGAAAAAAGTCCAGCCATTGTTAATATAACAAGAACAGCTTGCACAACATTGATGTAACCTGGCAGCCAAGGAGAATGGACTGGAAAGAGTATGCATGAATAATGATGTCTTCACGGTACTAGTCAATAGGAATGGTAGATGCTGTGAAGTGAGCATGTATACTGTCTGGCCATAGCATTCAAAATGAGTAAGTAGAGCAACAAATATGCATCAAATTTTATATTAAACTTGAACATTCCTCCACTGAAACTATTCAGATGATTCATAAGGCTGCAGCTATGGGCAACTGGTGGTTGGCAGCTTCATGAAGATAATGCACCTGCTCATGCATCATGTCTCATGCAGAGCTTTTTTGGTGAAACATCAAATCACCCATGGTGATTCAGCCCCTCTACAGCCCATATTTGGTGCCTTATGACTTCTGGATCTTCCCCAATCTCAAATCACCTTATTGCATCATATTGCAAATCATCATATTGCAAAGGAAGAGATTTCAGACAATTGATAAGATTCAGGAAAATACAACAGGGCAGCTGATGGCTATCGGGAGGATCTGGTGAGGCCCCAATGTGTCTACTTTGAAGGGAACTGAGGTGCCATTGTCCTATGTACAGTGTTTCTTGTACCTTGTATCTTATCCAATAAATGTATCTATTTTTCATTGTACATAGTACATAGTAAAAATTATCCTTGTTCCAAATGATAATTCCCTCAGTAACAAATTATACCTGCATGAATATTAATTACTGGATGGGAATTTATAAGCCTACCTGTACATCCAATGGATCATAATATCCAACCTCTATTTAGTGATTATCATGCACCAGAATTGGTTCAAAGCATCTTTCATAAATTAATTTCTCAAAATTACGTACTATTGTTATTATTCCTATTTTTATAGGGAGTCCAACTGTCAAAGAGAGAGGTTAAATAATTTACTTTCCCAAGGCAACTTTGTTGCCAAGTAGAGCCAACTTTTGAACCAAAGCAATCTCATCCCAGGTCCTGATCTCAGGAAGGACGTGTACTGTGAATGCTCAATGAATGGTAGTTGTATACCATTCAGAAGAATGTGGAAAACTAGAACACACCATGTAAATGATTCCTTCTCCATGTCAAATATACTGAATAACTACTATGGGACCACTAAGGAACGGACATGGTAAAAGACGTGTGGATAAATAGGATACCTTTCTTTGACAAATTTAATCTCAATAAAGGGACTTAAGATAGTTTTATGCAATATATGAATTTCTCACAGATGGAGGGGAGATTAAGAATATTCCAATTAATGAAGTTGTAGAAAAAGACCAACAGCTATTAAATATCTACCTGGTCCCGAGTTGGGGATGCTGAAGTTATGAAAACCTAAATGATTGACATTGCTACCATCATTTAACAGGCATGGACATTTCATTTCTGAGGGGTTAGATATTATGAATACCAGTAGAAAAAGACTTTGATTTGAATTAGAATCTATAAAATCCTAATTCTACTTTTCTTCTTTAAAAATACTATTAATTTTGTAAAAATTTAGTAAAATACTAAATACTATCTAAGGAGCAGAACCAGCCTGTGTGGCATAGTCTGCATTTGGTGTGATTTGAGCCATGGTCAGCACGTGGGAGAGTTCTTGGACCATTTCTGTGAGGCTTTCTGTTATTTCAATTAGACTCCACCTTGTAGGGTGGGATAGCTAGACATTTATTGAACAAGATACAAGATACAAGAAACATTGTACATAGGACAGTGATGCCTCAGTCCTCTTCAAAGTGGGCAATTTGGGACCTCACACAGTTGTCCCAGTCACCATTGAGCTGCCCTGTCATATTTTCCTGAATCTCATTAATGGTCTGAAATCTCTTCCTTTCAAAGGTGATTTGAGTTTTGGGAAAATCCAGATGTCACAGGGATTCAAATATGGGCTGTACCAGTGGCTGGGTCACATGGGCAATTTGATCTTTCACCAAAAAGCTCTGCATGAGACATGATGCATGAGCAGGGGCATTGTCTTGACAAATCTGCCAATCACCAGTTGCCCATAGCTGCAGTATTCTGAAATATCTGAATAGTTTCAATGGAAGAATGTTCAAGCTTAATGCAAATTTTTTAAATATTTTCTTTATTTAATTTTAGAGAGAGGGTAAGTGAAGGAGAAAGAGTGTAAGAGAAACATCAATGTGTGGTTACCTCTCATGTGTCCCCTACTGGGGACCTGGCCTGCAACCTAGGCATATGCCCTGACTGGGAATTAAACTGTGATCCTTTGGTTCACAGGCCCATGCTGAATCCACTGAGCTACACCAGCCAGGGCTAGCTTAATGCAAATTTGATGGAGATTCATTGCTCTACTTGCTCAGTCATTTTGAATGCTATACCCACACAGTACACATGCTCAATACATGTTGTCTACCATCCCCACTGACTAGTACAGTGAAGTCATCATTATTCATGCATGCTCATTCCAGTCCATTATTCTTGGCTGGGATGAGGGGGCTCCACCCGCAGAGTCCCCACATCTGCTATGGATGAAAATAATGCTACCAAGACATGATCTGCTTGGGGAGGAAAGGTTGTCCAACTCTCAAAGGAGAAGGACCAAGAGCCCCTTCTTAAATGGCTTTTATTAGGTTGGTTACACACAGGGATACAGGTAAAGCTCATCTATCAATGTCAGGCAGCAAGGATCAAAGAACAGATAACATTTCAAAGAAATTTGAGGGCTTAATCTGAGTCAGTGTCTATCAGGTAAGGGGGTTGCAAAAAACTTTAGGAGACATACTCATTTCCTGCCCAGACCTTTATCATATGAATGAGAGCACTCTTAGCAAAGTAGGCTTCACAGGACTTTATGAATTCTTTCTTATGCCTGATCACCCTGGAACCTGCTCTAGCCTGCAGAGGGCTGCACCCCTCCCCCCATCATAGATTCAGGCTTAAGTGGATTAGAGTCAGGAAGCACTTCTCGGGCTATATCAAAATAGCCAGGGACTTGGGCTATGTCAAAATAGCCAGGGGGATGAGGGTCTTTTGCCCCCATTTTGCTGCAGCCCCCCACCCAAGTCCTACCTTAATAGCCACCCAAGTGATCATGTCTGGCTTGGGTTGCCTCTCCTCTGAGAGGTCTTATCCATCATCGACTACCAACCAAGTGTTGGGGGCTAGAGATGTCAGAGGTAGTCCTCTTGCCAGGGAGATAAGCTTTGTTTCCTCAGTGGCTCACAGTCTGGAGGTCGCACACTCAGCTTTAGCCACGGGGGGTGGTTACAACTCATGAAACCAGGCAGAGCAGTTCCCAATACTTGGCTGCTAGGCTGCTGTGGTGTGCAAACTGTTCTCATTACATTAATAATGGTTGGACTTTTTCCAGGCACATATTAATATATGTACATGCATACACAGTATGTTTACACAAAGGTTTGCAGAAATCTAAGACAGTTTATTTCCACATCAGTTATGTTGTGAACAATAGTTTGATTGTCACATTTCCTAATTGTAATATTTCTAAGGCTAACACATCCAAGAAGTACATGTTTTATGAAATAAAGTGGAATTTTCTTGCATTGTTGAAAACAAGTAGTATTTAGCTCCCCAAGAAAGAGAAATATGGACTTTCAGCTGTGAGGGACAAATTTATCAGTGTATTTTCATTGGAATGAGTCTGATTTGGTTTGGAGATGGTTAAAAATATGATACCAAATAATTACATAAACCATGCAAATGTGGAATGTGTTAGAATATTAAGAATGTAAAACTAATTAGTTTCCTGTCAAAGAATTGCTGATTGGTTATGGGTGGTGGAGAGAGAGTTGGCATAAGAGAAAATGAGAAGGCAGAATGTGGTTAAATTAGGTAAGTAGATTTGCTGGGAACCACTCTGCCTGGTTTCAGGAGCTGTAAACCCCCCATGGCTAAGGCTGAGTGAGCAATCTTCAGACTGTGAGCCATGGAAGAGACAAAGCTTGTCTCCCTGGCAGGAGCACTGCTTCTGCTTCATCCACCTCTGGCCCCCAGTGCTTGGTTGGTTAGTCAATGATGGGTAAGACCCCAAAGAAGGGGGGCAACCTAAGTCAGACAGGATCACTAGGGAGGCCCTCCAGGAAGGACTCAGGGGGCTGCAGCAGAGAGGGAGTGATAGACCCTCACTCCCTGGCTATTCTGACATAGTCTGAGTCCTCATTCTATCTGCAAGATGTCTCCTAATCTCTTGGCTGCCTTACTTCCCCTGCCTTACTAAAGCCTGAGACAATGCCTTAAGCCTGAGACAATGCTGGTGGTGGGTACAGCCCTGTGCTGGAAAGGG
>PVKM010024162.1:0-20707 GCA_004027735.1 Carollia perspicillata
TTCATTTCCTCTTGGCCCTTGTTGATAGTTTCTGTTTCCTTTTTCATACTGATATAGTTTGCAGTGAGTTCATTGTTGTTTCCTTGTAGTTTCTGGTAGTTCATTGTGAGCTCATGGAGCTTCCTGGTAACAATTGCTTTGAACTCAACATCTGATAGTTGAGTTGCCTCTATTTTGTTTAGCATTCTTTCTGATGTTTCCTCCTTTCCTTTCATTTGGGGATTGTTTCTTTGTCTTCCCATTGTTTGTGAGACTCTTCTTATTAGCCTCAGCTTCTCAAATTGATCTGTTCTGGCTCCCTGGGTTTATGGTGTGAGCTTCTGTGATAGAGTGCCTGTGAGGTTCAGTGGTACAGTCTCCTCGGGTATCCTAGTGTTCACTGCTTCCTCCTATTCTCCTTTGCGATCCATTGCAGCGGTAAGGCAAAATGGGTTAAGACAGCAAGAGAATGTTCTATATTTTTTTACAGTAGCAGCCAGTAAAGAAGAGATAAGAAATCCTTTGGCTATGTGTAGTATTAACTGTGATATATCACCCAACAAGTCACTTTTAGAAATGGTGGAATGAAGGTAAGTCTGTTGTTGGTAATGGAAGGGTCGTGAGTTAGATGTAGACAGCAGTGAGGTTGTGAAATGTCAGATTCTGAGGTAAGGTGAGAATAAAGGATAGTAAATAGGTATAGTGACTAAGAGAATAGAGTTAACCACTACAGTAGTAGAGTTCAGAAAACCATGTAGTGGGCTAGGAGCTCGGAGGGGTATTGTGTAGTATTTACAATAGTATGGAACAGCTATTATTTACAATAATATTAGAGCAACAACCATATGACAGAATCTATGGAATCTAGATACCAAGAATAGGGAGTATCAGACCTTCAGTAGTGTGCTAATGGAACACAGGTGAAGTGAAGAACATTAAATTAACAATACACTATGACTGAGAAAACAAGGGAAATCTGTCATTCGATACAGTATGCTCAGCCAAACAAAGAACACTAAACAGAAGGAAGAGGAACACCAAAATATTATTCAAATAGAAGATGTAAGAATAAGGTAGAAATAATGATGCAGATATGTAATATCTTGCAGGTTCCTTGTAATAGCAAAGTGAAATTTGTCTGTTTCAACTGTTAGGATGACCCCTCTTTGGGACCAACTCTGGTCTTTTCACAGTTCTGGTTTTCTTTGTCAAATTTTTGCATATTTAAAAAAAAGAAAAGAAAAAAGAAAAAGAAAGCAGACTAAGGAAGGTAGAAGAGATAAAATTGAAATGAAAGCAAGAAGCAATAAAACAAGAAATAAGGAAAGAGAGGTAAAAAGCGTTAAGACATAAAAAATAAAAATTAAAATATAAAAAATTTCTTTGGAAAAATCAAAAAACACACACATGCTTACACACCAGGGAAAACAAAGAAAAAAGAAAAATAAGCAAAAACAGGAAAAAGTATAAAAATATAACTGAAAAAAAAGAAAGGAAAAAAAAAAAGAAACCCTCTTGCTGGTTTCAAACTGGTCAGACCAGTTTTTCTGTTCCTGCTGGCTGCAGCAGACTGAAGGGCGGGCTCACAGATGTGCTCTCTGGGTGCCTGGGGCTCCCAGTCTCCATCCACAGGCACACCCCCTCTGAGTTTATCAAGCAGACTTCTGGTCTCCTGGGTGCGCAGGCTCTGGGTTTATCTGAGTCTTGTGTTTTCTCTGGTCTTGCAGGTCTATCGCGACCTCTCAAGTACTCTTGCTTCACACGCGACCTCACTGCGTCCATGGGGGTCGTCCATGGGGGTCGTCCACTTGTCTCGGGCAGCGGGCACTGTAGGCTCTGGGTTTATCTGAGTGGTGTGTTTTCTCTGGCTGCTCGGGATTAACTCGCCCTCTCAAGTTTTCTCACTGTGCCTGCCTGTGCGCACACTCACACCCATGACCTTCTGCATTTCTCTGTACCCTCTCACCTTCTTTCACTGCGTGGGCACCTGTTCTGGATTTTCCAGGTGCAGGCTCCGAGACACCCAAAGCGCACTCTCCAGATCCCGGCTTGGTCTCCAGTGCTCCACAAAGCTCTCTCTCCCCTGGGGTTGCAGGCACACCGGGCTGGGCTGCTTCTGGTCACACCACTTGGGCACACACTCTTTTCAGGTCTCTGTGTGGGTGCTTACAGCCCCTGAGTGTTTGGAGCTCAATCCTTGAAATTGCTCTCTAAAATTTCAAGCATCCAGGCAGGCTTCCTCCCAGTGTTGATGGAACCCTGCCTAGCCAGGGAGGGAGCGCCAACCCAGCTCCCTGTGTTCAGCCCAATGGGCCACAGGCTGGGGTTGTAGCCTCCCTGCTCCCTGTGCTGATTTCTAGGTCTCTATTTTCCCAAAGTATTCTCTTTACTGTCTGCTTATTCAATGTCCACTACAATTTTTGGTCTCCTATCTTCATATATGTTGTGGTACTGTTGGCTGTCTGCTCTGCTCCTCCCTAGATCGTCCTGGTTTCTCTCCCGAGTGTAGGAGGAAGTGGAATCTGCTCCCTCTTACCAAGCCGCCATCTTCTCCTCTTATTATTTTCTTAATAATATTCTATATTTTCTAACTTACATTATTATAATAATACAGTATATAAAACCTATAACATACAAAATTATAAAATATATATTAGTCAACTGTGTGTGTTATCAGTAAGGCTTCAGTCAACAGTAGGCTAGTAATAATTAAATGTTTGGGGCATTAAAAGTTATAGATGGATTTTCTACTGTACAGAGGTTGTAGGGGCATTGGCACCCCTAATCTTTGCATTGTTCAAGAGTCATCTGTACAATGACAGAGCTGAGTAATTGCAACAGCAACTGTATAGCCTACAAAGCCTGAAATACTTCCTAATTAGTTCTTTACAAAAAAAAATTCTTTCCCTCACCCCTGCAGTAGCAATAGTGGATACATTATTTACCAACTTAACAGATCATCTTAAACACCACATGGGAAAGATTGTTAGGTGCTTATATATATATGTGTTTTCTGTGTTTTGCTTTCACAAAATACTCAACCTTCTTCTAGGGAATAAATGGAACCTTCTTTTTCTGTAGAGAATCATGATGAACAGGGAAGGATTGAGTAATTTTAAATATAAAAGATCTTTAATAAAACTGATAAGAAATGAGAAATACTTTATTATCTAAAATGAATCAAGTTAACAAAACAAAGAAATCAGGTCAGAGAAATACAATTCATTAGGGAAATTAAGAAATATAAAAAAATTAGATTGCATTTTGAAGTATATGGTGATTTTGAAGAAATTCAGTAGGCAAAATAATAAAATAACAATGACCCAAAATTCAAATGGAAGTACAAGTTAAGTAGAAATTAGACTAGGCTATTAAAAAGGAAAACAAAGGTATTTCATGACTAAAATAAAGGTCAACTTGCTTAAAAATGCAAACTTGTGGGACTGCAGAGACAAACTAAACTATGAACAATGATTCTTATATCACAAATAACATCAAAAAGAAAATATCTGTTGAAGAAAACCTACATTAACATATTAAGTGCAATGTACCATTATATGTATAAAATAAGCTGAAAAAAACAGTTCTTCAAGCATATTACAGTGTATTACTAATTGTTCTCTTTGCCTCCAGATTCATTCTCCTCAAACAGTTAGACTATACATCTGCCATTTCTTTTTCATATCACTTTCCCCAATTAATTTCAAATGTCTAAATATAAGTGTAATTAAATGCAAATCTAAAGTAAACATACACACTTACATGCAAACAACTAAAATATTCCTTTTGTAAACATGAGCATATTTCATACATACAATTCTAGTTGAAGAGGAGAGCAAGGTGACAATTTCAAAAACACAAAAAACATGCATTTTTAAAATCCCACTAACTAAATGAGTTCTAATTATAATGTGTATATTAAATGCTTTTACTTATCTATTATAAACTTTAATATTAGAGATTTTGCCCAAATTGCACTCACTAATAGGGAAAGTCTAAAGGTAACAGATAACTATTTGCATAGTATTATTAGTGAAATATCATGTGAATATAATAGGATCTTAACTGACCCCTCCCATAAACTAAATTTTCTGTATTTAAACAAAATTATGTTTCCATTTCCTAATCATTTTTACTCTTTGGACTTCATACTTTAACTTTTTAACAAGAATGGACTATATAACAGATAAGTTATCATTAACTGAGTGTTTCATCTTTTATGTTTGGTCTTAGGTGTGTAAGTGTGCATATTATAATTCATTACAATGGGATAACCTGTGTGTATCTGTTTTTTATACTGTCAATATTACCTTTGATGATATAACACAAAGTGTTAAAGGACAGCTCTGGCAATAATTGGCTTACAGCCTCATGCCAAAATTAAAACAACATTTTAATTTTAATTTGTAATATCTGTATCCTTAAGCATGTAAAATTATGCATATTCTTGGAGTTCATCTAACTCAACTGCCTCCATGTTCAGGCAGATCTGAAACTTCAAGAATTAGCAGGACTGTTGGGTGCAGAAGACAAAAATATCACAATGACTAGTCATGGGCTTTAGACCAATATAAAATACAATGAAAACAGAAGGTTATAGAAAACCATCAATGGACTTAAGTGCATTTTGAGAGCCAGGAGAACATTCAGAGAAGATAGGACCATGGAAAATGTCACAGGAAGTTGATATAAATTATCTCCAAATAAACTATGGCACTTCCATTTCACCACCATGTCAGACATTGTTTCTAGTCATAAAAGCATTTTCATTCCTTACCACAACCTTTTGCTAATGATAGATCCCACACCAAAAAATGGAGGCTAATCATGCCAGTTACTTGTTTTGTCAGCCCTTGTTGTGGCTATAAATGCACATGCTTAGCAATCCTGACTAAAGGGACTTGAGGGGAAGGCTACTTGAGACATTGTCAGAAAAAAATTCTTTGTGAGGAGTTGTGGCAGCCACAAGAAATCTTGTGGAACCTAAGAAAAGACTGAGGTGGATAGCCAAAATGTCAATTAAGACAGTCTAACAGGTGATCAGAGATTGTATTTCTGAAGTCGTAAACTAAACTAAACCAACACAACATCATGTAGTTTCCAGTCTTCTTGTCATATGAGATGGTAAAGAACATTTATACTAACTTCGGTATAATCCTTTGTAGTTTGAGAAAGAATTTTGGAGAAGATTGAGTAAAGGTCATTTAAATATTTATTCATCTCACACATTTGCATACTCTTTTTATCTCTGGGACTAAGGGAAACCCGGGAGTTGAAGATCAAGAATTCTGAGTAATGAAATCTGCAGAGTAATAGAAATTGACATGGGATATTGAATGAAGGAGGAGGGATATCTCTGAAGCATAGACCCACAAGAAGGAAAATTATGTTTTAAAGCATTTTCCCCTCAAATGAGAAGGATGGATATACTAACAAATTTCTAGCAATTAGGGATGACTAATTTAAAATTAATTGCATTCTACTGATACTCGTTCTAAGTGTAAAATGTCATCAATAGTCTATTTACTGCATTTTCTTCAGTTTTTCATTTTAGTGAATAGAAATATGTTAATTATGAATTACATAGTAGATTCATATTCAAGCTTCATCACCCATCTCAATCCTCTTTATTTCTTCATTTCCACATTAGATCATAAATTTTTGAACCATAAGTTTATTTATAAAAGAGTTTTCAGGAATCTAACCCCCACAGCTTTATTTTTCTTATAGAAAACTTGACTTCTCTTTGTTGTTTTTATTATTTGTCTGTATTTTATATGTTTTTATTATTTGTCTGTATTTTATTTGTTTCAATCTGTTTAATTAACATTCTGGAAGAAAAAAAAACAATTTTCTTCTGACACAATAGACTTTCCCTAGTGAAACTTTCAGTATAATAAGTAACATGACTGCTCATTTATTAATAATGTTAATTATTTCAAAAACATTAATTCCTATTGGAAGGAATTCATTCTAGAAAAAAGTTCACACAAGACTAAGAGAAATATATTCATTTGTTTATAAAATCACAGGAAACAGACATGTCTATTGATAGGAAAAGATTAAACTTGCATCAGATGAATTTAATAGAATATTAGATACAGATTAAGAAAAATTAGATACAATTCCATGTTCTAAAATGTAAAGACCTACAGTATATCTAAAGTAAAATACGGACATGGTAAAATAATACATACAGTGTAATTCAATTTTAATTTAAAAGTTTTAATTTTTAACTAAATGTGTAGACATACACTTTAAATATAGAAAATGTAATATAACAAATGCAAGAAATGAACAAAAATCACCTTTGGGAAAATTTATAACAGAGGTTAGGGGAACTTTTATTTTCTATTTTGCATGAATCTGATGAATAAAATTACTTTGAGCCAGTTTAACTTTTCTATGAAAAATGAAATTACATGCATTTGTCAAAACAAATAAAATATAATTGAATGTACAGGTAAAGACTTCTAAGAAATGTTGATTTTTTTTAAAAAAAGTAGTCAAATATTAATTTAAATAGTATTTCCTCTATTTTGTGCAATATGTGTTCAGCTTTGAAAAGAAAAAGATGCAAGATACAATTTCAAGGAAACAAGACTCTTTGGCTTTGGACAGCAGGACAAAATCCAAATCTTAGAAGTGAAGACATGCATCATGCGCTCATAGAAAAAATACCATTTCTGAATTTACAAGAGGTAATATGAAAAAATTCTGAGTATATATGTTGAAATAGATACAAAGATGAGACTACAATGTTTATGCTCTCAAGAAAACAGGCAGGATGGAGATGCCTGTTAACGACAGTAGAGAGGAACTTAGAAAAAGAGGGGTCAAAATATATGATCAGCTTCCTCCTCTAAGTTTAACCTAGCACCTGGGCTGTGGCTTTGTTCTCATGAATTGGGAAAACCGTCAGTGATAATAATAAATATTGTATATATTACAAGTACCTAACTTACTTTAATAAGCACTGTCCATGGCAGATAATGGAATCATTTGATAATGTTGGTTGTATAAAAAAATGAATGGCAAGATTAATTTCTCTCTTTGCCCACCCTTATTAAATTGCAACCCAGTGAATGCATATACTTTCTTTTTTACTGGCATAGCAAAAAATGGCTATTAAATTGTTTACGCAAAATAGCATTGCATTTACAAATTTCAAAATGTGCGATTTCAAGTTATGAAAAAACAAACTTTTTATTCAGATATCAAAAGACTGAAAACTTAGAAATATGTACCTTAATCCAGTACTAGTCAATGTATTGACCCTGGATAAACATATCTGCATCACCCAGCAACATTATGGAAAATTATCAGCCTCTACCCTAGACCTTCTGAAGCAAAAATTCTGGGATTGGATCCCAGCAATTTGTGTTTTAATTGACCTTCCAGGTGATTTGGGTGTGCACTAACATTTCCATAGCATGGCTTTAATCCATAATCATCCAAATGACGGACAAAGGACAGAAAAATGGACAAGTGAAGACTTAGCTCTGCTTGTCTTTCTGAATTATCTGAGGTTTCATAATTCAGACAAAGGCTTAACATTCCTTAGATTTATTTCACTCAAATCTGAGAAATACCAATTTCCATTTCTCCCCTGAGTGAGCTGAATGCTGGCAGAGCTAATTCTGTGTGAAAAAGACGGATACCTTCTGTTATCACTGCTGCAATGCAGAAAGGGGAGTTTTAAGGCCCTCCCTAAAAAATCACAGCTTCCACACAAGCTGGCAAATAATGAACACTGAGTTCTAAAACTTTTTGCTGTATTAATACTCAAAGCCATTTCACACCATCTGGCTGTAGGCCAAGTTGCCTCAACATCAAAAGCTGATTCTTGAGTGGACACATTAGGATTAAGGGTGTTGGTGCCACTCTGGGATGAATGTCCCATGGGCTGAGCCTGAAATATGCTTTATTGAATCCACTGTTATAAATGAATAAATTTCCTTGATTATAATATCCACCTGCAAGTGCTAAACATCCAGAGCAGTTCTTTTTCTCTTTTTAATAAAATGTACTGTGGATGCAGCCACTTTGGAAGACAATTTGACAATTTCTTACAAAGCTAAAAATAGTCTTACCATATGATCCAGCAACCTGATTCCTAGGTATTTACCTAACTGATTTGAAAACTTGTGTCCACAGCAACACCTGTACATGAATGTGTATAGCAGCTTTATTCATAATCGACAAAATTTTGAAACAACCAAAATGCCCTTCAGAAGTAGAATGGATAAATGAAATGTAGTCCATACATATAGTGGAGCACTATTTAGTTATAAAAGAGCATGAGTTAGCTTTGCTAGCAGAGTCATGGATAAATCTTAAAGTTATGTTACTAAGTAGGAAAAAATGTTGAAAAGCTACATACAGTGTGATTCCATTTATATTGTATTCAGGAAAGGCAAAGCTGTAAAGATGGTAAATAGTTCAGTGCTCACCACCAGGAGTTTGAGAAGGCAACAGGGTTGAATTGGTGAAACCCAGGGGCTGTTTTATGGTGGCAAAACTGTTCTGTATGATACTGATGATACCATAGTGGTGAATACATGGTACTGTGCTTTTGACAAACCCCATATACTATTCTAGCATAAAAAAGGAATGTATGGAAGTTTTTAAAGAAATTCTTTAAGAGGTCAATATGTACTGTGATGAAAGAATCTGCATTGCAAATATATGAGAAGACTTCATTGAAGAAGTAGGGGGTGAAAATTGCTGATCTAAGTAGCTTTGAAAATCTGTGGTGAGTGTAAAGCAAAAATCAGAAGGAACTGTGTGTAAGCACTTTACTCTTACTGATAGAGTTGTTTTCCCTGGGGTAAGGGTTAACAAATATGAAACCATTATACATGTACAGTGGAACTGAACAATTAAGTAAATAGATGGTGGATGGGATACCCTGACCTTTCACTGTTAGAGAGAGTTACAGGCAGCAAGATGGAAAAGCTTGAATTGTCGGGAACCTGGGCTGGGCAAAATCTGGCCCTTTCAGCTAATGCAATCAGCTTGGGGGGTTTACACTCCTCAGAAGACACAGCGGTAGGTTTTCCAGTTTGTTGCCAGCTAAGGCTAGCCCAGCCCCTGCCAAGAGCATGCGCAGAGTACGAACACAGGCTACCAATCAGAGTATAGGACATACCCCGGCATGCACGCAGTAACCTATCAAGAAGCGCTCCTTTGTGTACCCCTCACCAATCAAGTAGCGATACGCTTCCCCTACCCCCCTCTTATAAGTCTTTACCCGGAAATAAAATTTTGCAGCTTGATCAGAACTTATTGTCTTGCTGCCATTCTTTGTGCCTCTTGTCTCCCTCACTCATTTGCTTCATACAGGTGGCCGAATCCTCGTTGATGCTCTGCAGGCCAGAGCATTGAATAATTCATGTGATACTGGATTAGAGTTGGAGACATTAGTATGAACTCATCTTAAGTTTTCTGTAGATACAAATGGTTACATACAGAACTGTTTATATATACATGTGTTTT
This sequence comes from Carollia perspicillata, assembly GCA_004027735.1. Lineage (NCBI taxonomy): Eukaryota > Metazoa > Chordata > Mammalia > Chiroptera > Phyllostomidae > Carollia > Carollia perspicillata. The sequence continues at coordinate 9,478 of PVKM010024162.1, forward strand.
AGTACACACACATGTATTTTCTTGCTCTGTCAGCTGACAGGGCCTAGAAATAAGGATGATCCTGGAGCAATGAGCACACTGAATGCCCAACTCTTGTTTCTAGTATCATTCTTCAATAAAAACAAACAAACAGAGATCCTTGGAAAAATGGCCAGTTCTAGGACTAGGGGAAAGAAAATTAAAGATGAACTAGGAACATCTTGTAGTGCCATAAAATAAGGAAATGTCAAAAAATATCCACAGTAACGGAGTTATGTCAAAGTGATATAGGAGCCAACTGAAAGAGCTTCCAGTGGCTAAAGTAGGAACAATTTAAACAAATAAACAATGTAATACTAATAATAACTCATGTGACCATACTCAAATAAATGATTTAATGAATAACTTAATGGGAGTGAATAGACAAATATCCCATGCAGAAAAATTCCAAATAATCTTTATAGATGTTTCCCTCTCAAGAAGGTGGCACATAACTTTCAACTCCTTAAGTATGGGCTGTGTATAGTGACATCCTTCCAAAGGGTACAATCTGCATAGGAGAAAGAAGAGTAATTTTATAGTATAGACACCTGACAAACACTATGTCAGCCAGGTAATCGAGAGCAGCGTCAATAATGATAAGGAATGATGATCACATAAATCCTTGATATTATGTGATTAGAATGTTACTTTACCTTTGTCATCTTCTTTCCTGAATCCGTAACTCCTGTCTAATCATGAGAAACACATCAAATTGAGGTGTATTCTACAGAATACCTAATCAGTTCTCCTAAAAACTCTTTAGGTCAGTAAAAACATACCATCGCTCCAGCGTATTTTCAGCAAATTCTCCACTGGTGCATGTTCTCTTCTCACACTGGCTCTCGAGCTCTGATTTGCTGTGTAACTTTAAATGAGATAGTGTGTGTAAAGACAGTTAGTACAGCCCACATTCTTTGAAATATCTATCACTTAACACCTAATTTGTGGCAGAAATATTCCAGAGGGTTGGAATAAGAAATGAATGAAACACACAAAACTGCCTGTCTTCATGGAGCATAAAAAAATGAGGGCAATCACTGCACATTTCTTACCTTTCATTTTCTCCAGATAGTGTTCATTTCGCTTCCAAAAATCTGCTACATTATCTCTCCTTTTCTTTCTCAAAACCTTTTATATTTTTATTAATATATAATGCTGTGGATGGTCATTTTTTCAACAACATTCAAAGATAAAATTAAGCTATCTTTTTCACTTTATAATCTACTTATATGGAAAATGGTAGTTCAATACTAAGACTGCATTTTGCATCCATGAAGCTAAGAAAATCTGGGAGAGCCACAACATAATAATAAATCTTTAATCAAAAGGTGACTACAAAAAATTTTTCCACATTTCCCTACATGCCTTTTCACAAATTTTTATTTCTGACCCAGCATCCAATTAAGGATCACTGACTGCTTTTTTGTTGTCATGTCTAACTTCTTTTAATCTAGACAATTCCTACCATTCCTTTTGTCTTTTATGGGAGTGATATTTTGAACAGACCATGTGAATTATCTTATAGAATTCCTCACATTTTGACTTATCTAAATGTTTCCTTATGATTAGATGTATGTTAAATATTGTTTTATGAGAATTCTATAAATGTAATATGTACTTCTTATTACAGTGTATCAGAAAACATGCAATGTCAGTTTGTCCTGTTATGGTTATGCTGCTTTGAAGACTGAATTAAGATGCTGTTTTCTAGCTTTTTATTTTGTAGAGGTATTTTTATCCACTGCAATTTATAAATTGTGGCTTTACACTAGGAGACCATATTAACATTCTGCCTTCCTATGTTTCACCTAGTGATTTTAGCATCTGTTGATGATTCTTATGTTAATTAATAATTGCATTAGTGGTTGCAAAATTCATTGGTGATTTTCTAATTGTATTGTTACATGTCAATGTATTAATTAGCATTGTTCTGCGATAAACAGATTTTCCTTACTCCTTTTTGTTTTTGATTATTACTATGGACCTGGTGATATTTTATATTAAAATATTCAATATAATATAAATTATTACTGTTATTATTTATTATCTTCAAATTGTCCCAATTTGACCAGTTGGAGCCCCATCAAATAAACTCTTATTTCCCTGTGATGTGACCAAATGGAGTAATTTAAGTGTTAACATAAAACTTTATTTCTTAAAGCCTAAAAACGTATTTTATTATTCCAATGGCAGAATTGTTTGTTTCTTCAATATTCCCTCTAGTAACTTAGAAATGATCATTCTAAGCATATGTTTCCATTTTATGCAACAGAACGAGTAGAGAGAGTATAAAAAATTATTGAATCACTTCACAAGTGATGAACTATTCCCAGCAAATTGAACATAAAACACCTGTATCACAGCTGTTCTTTGCTGCACTTTTTTGATTGCTGATCATTCTGGGGGGGGGGGATGTAACCTTCTAATGAGGGTTATTTATAAATGGGAAAATTTTTATAGAACTCTTAGGAAGCTTACTAGTGTCCTTGAGTAGTATTGGGTGATGGGCAGTGATGATTTAGTACTCTGCATAGTTGCTGATAAAGTTCTCAATAAAGCCTTGGAAATTTGTTATCATTGATATACGGTATATTGTTTTTTAATTGTCTGTTTCATCTACACCTGAGAAGCAGGTCATACCATCTATCAAGAGAAAATCTTGTTTTAAAATCATTGCTGCATACTTATAATACATGTTTAATCTGGACTTTCTGTGACCAGTGAAATTTCCAATTTCACCATTTCTTTTTTTAAAGTGGGGGCAGCAGGGGCTCAAAGAGGTAGCAGTGCCCAGAGAGACTGATTGATTGATTCCTCTTTTTGTTGATACTATGGAATTATATTTTTGTGTGCTATAATTGTGTGGACACAACTTATGATTCACTGTGGTTTTTCTTTTTTTACTCTTATTTCAACTTGTTGTTCATGTACAGTTGTCTCCATTTTCACCCACCCCACCCACCCCTACCCTCAATCCTACCCTCCTTTGGCTTTGTCCATAGGTCCTTTATACATGTTTCTTGATGTCCCTTTCCCTTATTTCACCGTTTTTGTGTAGAAAGTAAATGCTCATTATTTCTGAATGTTTGTATCCTGGTGCTTTGTATAATTATTTATAATGAATATTCACCCTTTAGACTTAATTATATGAAATAATTTTCCATCCAAGTATGACTTTCACAAGGAAATAAATGACCTTTACAGTTCTAGTGTCATGTGAGGCACTCAGACAACAAATAGATATCCTTGGGGAGTATTATGCTAAGTGAAATAAGCCAGTCAGTGAAAGACAAATACCATGTGATCCCACTTATTTGTGGCATCTAATTAATGAAATAAACTGACAAACAAAATAGAAACAGAGGCATGGACACATGAAACAGAATGACAGCTGTCAGAGGGGAGGGAAGAAGGAGAGACAGGAAGAAAAAAGGGGAAGGGATTAGGTAATGAACATATGTGCATGACCCATGGACACAGACAACAGTATGGTGATTGTCTGAGGCAGGGAACAAGGGCTGGGGGTTGGTCAAAGGCAAGAAAAACATAAACAACTATAATAGCATAAACAATAAAAAATATCCTAGGCTGGTGTGGCTCAATGGATTGAGTGCTGGTCTATAAACAAAAGGGTCGCCAGTTCAATTCCCAGTCAGGGCACATGCCTGGGTTGTGGGCCAGGTCCCTAGTAGGGGTCACAAGAGAGGCAACCACACATTGATGTTTCTCTCTCTCTGTCTTTCTCCCTCCCTTCCCCTCTCTCTGAAAATAAATAAAATCTTTTAAAAAATAAAGACAAAATAGGTGAACAATTAAAGAAAGAGAGACATGTGCAATAGCATGTGATTGTGTCTAATAAAGATGCACCTTTTCTTTTTGGCTAATCTTGTCCTGCAACCAAGTCTCAAACCAGTGTCCCTTTGTTGCAAAGCCTAGCCCTAGAAAAGCTAAAATAGGCACTTGAACAAATGGGGTGGTAGATGTGGAAAAGTTAGACAAGAACCTCACCCAAGGCAAAAAGGAAAAGGGTCAGGATACCTGATAAGTGTGAAAAAACTCATCATTGGGAGGTCCTAACTAAGACTATCACAACCAAATAAGTTAAGAGTTGGACATAAGGCAGTGTTGACTATGGGGAAATGGCCTTTACAAAATATTGAAACTCTGAGCCCAAAGATATTTTTCAGGAAAACTTTTGCACTGATTCAATTTTCTCCCTTTAGCTAAAGATGTATCCTTTCTGACTCCAGGTTTGGTCTAGCAATCCAAAATCTTAAGATACATAAATTCTCCTGAACAGAAGCACTTGGATTTTTAATGTGAGTTCTTTCCAAATAATGAGTAAATCTCATACAAAATATTTTTAAAGTACTTGAGAGAATTATGTTCATTCTCAGCTCTAATAAGACCCTACTTGTTCAACAAGTATCCAGATGCCCCTGTGGAGAATGAGACGAGAAAACTATGCTACCCAGAAATATTTGCTGGTCTCAATCTAGGTAGCTGAATTGTTTCTGTTAAAGAAATTGGCAACTCATGTCAAGTGTATTTCATCCTGACAAATCCTACAAGTGCTTTCCTGAAAATGGGTTCAGTTGAATTTAGGAACAATATAATATCTATTTATAGCTATTGCACCTTGCTTCCTGAAATTACTTCATAGCACTTGTCATGACTTGACATGAGTAATTAACTTAAACACTGTATGTTCTTCTGTTTGTTTAATTATTCATTTTGTCTTCTATTAGAATATAAGTTCCATGAAGGCAAGTACTTTGTTGTGTTCACAACTGTGGCATCAACACCAGAAAAGTAGCTTTGCTCACAGTAGATGCATGATAAGCATTTATTGTTCAATGGTACACTGGTACTTACATGATTATGGGGGTTTAGGAGCTTATAGAATCTGCCCTATTCTTTATTCCACCCATCCATCTGAAGCAGAGCACAGTGCTCTCCTCATACAAAAAAAAATGAAGCTTCATTTGAAGCACCCTTGGGAGGATAGAGGATGCACAAGGGATAAAGAGAGATCTTTGGTCTGGTAATTGAAGTCCCTATCTTTATTCTGGGAGTCTTACTTCTTGCTCTATTCTTTCGACTTCAAAAACTGTTTTAATATTGTATGTGAACTGGAATACATGTTTTGACCTCTCTTCTCCATTACTAGTTTTGCTCTTCTGTGTGTATATGGAGACAACAAGGCAGTGGATTTTCATTCTACAGCACTCAGAATGTACTCAGATCGACAGACGAATTACTGCTTGAGAAATGCCAGTCATTTTTGTTGGTCAGTTAAGGAAGGCATTTCCATTTTTTCTCTCTCTCCTGCCAAAACTGTGTCTAAAATTACATGTATTTTTATTATTATAACCCTCAATCTATTAATTATCTACTATAGTCTCCTTAGTCCTCACCAGCAGTCAGTTCTTCCTTGCCATTTGGTCATCTTAGTCAACAATAGTAGGTATGGCTCCTGGAGGTGAGCTACAGAGGGAGATATTTCATTATAACTACAGGGAAACCCCCTCCAAAAGTCCAGTACTCAAAGATGGAGGGTATGGACACTCCATTTTACCCTACAGGACAATCAAAGGGAGAACCTTCTGATTGCTACCTCTGTTTCATGGAGGGGAACACCTAGCCAGACATTTCCTCATCTTGAGTTTTGAATAACCACATTTGCCTTGCTGAATTAAATATCTTAAGGCAAGATTTCTAAAGAAACAGATATAAAATTGTCTTTGCATGAGGGGCGATGGTCAAAGGGAATATTGAGGGGAAAGGGAGCCAAGGATTGCCTTACAAAAATTAGGAAGAAGAACAATTCAAAGGCACAAACAAGAGTACTGAATAGGAAAAGGAAATCTTCAAAATGTCCTTGAAGATGTTAATATTTCAAATCATTTTTCAGAGCACCCAAACCCCTTCATTATCTAACATCGAATTATTTTTCATGATAATTTCATAGCACTGCACCCTTCTCTGGATATGCTTTGGATCATATTTAATATGCACATTTATGCTTATGTGCACTGGGTAAAATTGTTCCTTCTACCTGTAATTCTTTTTTCTATCTCCTTTCTCAATCTTTTAAAGCCATCTTTATATTTTCAGCTCATATGAAGTACATATTATTATTATCTTCCTAATGGATGTGGAAACCAAAGTTAATAAAATTTATGTTTTCATACCAATTTAATAGCAATTAACACTAAGTGTACAATGACATAACATAAAATGTTTTACTTAAGAGACATACTTCTGGATAGAGAAGCTATGCTTAACAACCACTATGGAAAACAATATGGAATTTTCTCAGAAAACTAAAAATGGATCTACCTTTTGACCCAGCAATTCCACTGCTAGGATTATATCCTAAGAACCCTGAAACACCAATCCAAAAGAACCTATGCACCCCAAAGTTCATAGCAGCACAACTTACAACAGCCAAGTGCTAGAAGCAACCTAGGTGCCCATCAGTAGATGAATGGATCAGAAAACTGTGGTACATTTACACAATGGAATTCTATGCAGCAGAAAGAAAGAAGGAGCTCCTACCCTTTGTGACACCATGGATTGAACTGGAAAGCATTATGCTGAGTGAAATAAGCCAGGTGATGAAACATAAATACCATATGATCTCACCTTTAACAGAAACATACACAACAAAACAAACAAGCAAGCAAAATATAATCAAAGACACTGAAATAGAGAGCAGGCTGACAATGTCCAGAGGGGAGAGGGGAGGGAATTTTAGGGGAAAAGGGGAGGGGTTTGCAGGAACAAGTATAAAGGACACATGGACAAAAACAAGTGGGGGTGGAAATGGGAGGGAGGTGGGGAGGCCTGGGGGTGGGCTGGGATAGGAGTAAAAGGCAGAAAACTGTACTTGAACAACAATTTAAAAAATAAATAAAATAAATGTTAATCAGAGTTTACGTATGGCTCCCTCTTTCACTTAACTTTGCTCCATATCAGATTCTGTGGTACACAAAATAAGAATTATGAGGATGCCGATGAGATTGAGGATGAGTCTAAACTGGTTATCTTCCAAATTTAACAGCAGCAAAAAATAATCAGCTCTTCAGGCTTGGTGAAATCAATCCAGAGAAGGTACTCCGAATCCCAGGTACCATGGGCTTCTCTGTTTAACTTTGAGCATAGCAACCATTCTGACGGATCTACCTGTATTTGTTTTTGGTCTTTGCCCTATTTTTATCAAAAAGAAGCTAAAAGTCAGAATGAATTATGCCCAGAAATGTGCCATGATTTAAAGAAATCCAAGCATTTTATACAGCCCAGAACTCCTGTGGGGAAAAAAATCAAAATGAAAGAAAACTGACAAGCATTCTAGAGCATGATAACAATAATAACAGTGATAAACAATGAAAGAGAAGAAAGAGATGAAAGAACATGTTTTTCCTAGTTATGAAGTTTTTGTTTTCCATTTTTATTTAGTCTTGAAAAGGACCATCTTAGAATTCCCTTTGAATATTTTTGAGAATGAACATCCTTTTCTATCATGATGAGCCAAGCATAATTAAGAAAAGTAAAACCCACAGATGATTTAAAATGAGAAATAAACGTTAGAACTTGTCTCTTTAAGCGATGACTTAATTTTTAAGTAAAATGGAAATATATAGATGAATGATGGTTTTAGTAAGATGAAACAATAAATTTGAACAAAGATAGGCATACCACCCAAATAGAATCTCACCAATGAAAAATGTATTTGTAAGTACATTTAATGAATTAATATTTACCCTATTTATTCTAAAGTAATCTCTTATTCTGTTGTTCCCCATCTAGTGTTAGATTTATGCTTTTGTATCTTATTGACAAAGATCGACTAAATATTACTCCAGTGTCATTTTTCTGTGGCATTAATTATAAATGTCTCACTGGAATAATGTGAAAGCAAAAACTCATTTAAAAAGCAGATCACCTAGAATGCATACTAATAAATTAAAATCAACAGATGAGAAACCAACCTCTTTCTCACAAATAGAAATATCTTTCTTGATCCATTTGAGTTCACATGTCACAAATTCATGGTCTATGGTTTAAGTTCCATAATACATTAATATTGTTAATATATTAAACACATTTAAACTCTTACAAATTATCCTGGGCTTTGTAGTTCATCACATCTACAGCAAAACTGTTCAACAAATTGCAATTCTGTAATTAAGATAAAATGCTTATATGTTTGATGTACACTAGTTAATTAAATCTGAAGTAGAAAAAAAGACAAGAGATACACACATACATACACATGAGTACAAGTAAAACTGGGGAGATCTGAACAAGATCAGTGTATTGTATCACCGTCAATTTCCTGATTATGATATATTGCTATCATTTTGCGAGATGCTGCTGTTGCAGAAACTGGGTGATGGATATACAGGCTCTTTTTGTATTGTTTCTTACAGCTGTATGTGACTCTACAATAACCTGAAAATGAAATGTTTACTTAGAATATACAAGAAAATATTTACCTTGTATTTGACAAAGAAAGAGAGAAAGAGTGCTTTGAGAAATGGGAGTTGATGAGAATCAAAATAGAACTTAAAACTGCTGACATACTGGGGCTGCATTCAGGAGCTGAAAGTGCTGTAGATACTCCAATTAGACAGAAGACCTTGAAGCATAATTTTATTTTACTCTGGCATGAGGTTACTCTGGCTGGAGTCAGTAGCTTGTATCTTTATATTTTAGGTACGCTTCTATGGGTTTATTGTATGTGTTTTTGTTTCTTCTTAATTACCCTGAAATAAGGTCAGTCTTCAGATAACTTTATTTTAAACTACCCATATTGCTTCATTCTGCAATGGCCATGATAGGTGGTAAAAATTAGCAATGTTCATAATTGGGAATAATTTGATAATTATTCCATTTTTCTTATTTTTCTGTTGTGTTCGTATTATTGAAATTTTAATTGTTCTAATTAAAGTTATCACTTTCGTAAAGATATATATTCTCTCTACATTCATCTATGATTTTAATGTAAACTCAATACAAAATATCCAGATGATTGTATTATAGAAAGAATTCAACAACCTGAACCCAAAGTTCATGTAACAGTAAGGACAAACATGAGAAATGTCAATAAATACTTTTAAAAGAACAATGAAAGGAACTAACATTATTTTAGCTAACATTATTTTAAAGCAAAATGTGAAATGAAACTCCTATACAATTGAAACAAAGTAGGATTGGTGGAGGAAGAAGTAAAAGTTGATGAAGCAGAAGAGAGAATCCAGAAAAAAAAAAGACTCATGTATCGATAACAATTCAATGTATGGTAAAGATGAATTTCAAATGAATATGAAAATGTCATATTAAAATAGTTTAAATATTGTTTGGAGAAAAATGATGTAACTGAATTAAAAAAATATCAATAAATAATGTAGAAGATATAGAAAATGTGTATTTTATAATATTGTGTGAAAAAATATTGTGTTTTCCTGGTCTCCTTCAGGAAAACACAACCCAGAAATAGAAAAATGAGAGAGACAGAGATAGAGATGGTGGGGGACTGGAGGGAGGGAGGGAGGGAGGGAGGGAGGAAAAAGACCTTTCTTTTGATAGATTTCATGAAGTTAAACAGGTTTACCTTTATGAAAAAATATGGATAACAATGCACAAAAAATGAAATTAAAGTACGACACAAAAATTACAAGAAAATATTTGTAACATATACAAGAAACAAGTGGACACTACAAAGAATTATTTGGCTTCATCTCTCAGCCTCTTTTTCTTCACATTATCTGATGGCTTAATTTGGTTCATTACTGCTGAATTTTATTTTTGTTCATTATAAGAATTTTTCTATTGAGAGTTTATGGTATTTTCACTACATTTAGCAAGCATATTTTGAACATAGATTTAAACTTAATTCTATTTATAAGGGCTTTTAATACAGGCCAATTTTTGTTCTTAAAAAGTAGTAAAAATGTACTTTTTAAAGTACATTCATCTCTCATTTTGCTTTTATACTGATTTGTGTATTAAGGTTGTTTTTATTTTTTCCCAACAATTAAGCTACTTGCATAATCCATAGTTTTCAAGGAGGGGTATCAGGAACTAAAAAGATATATTTTCTGGTTTTAAAAGTACATAGAAAAAACACCTCTTAAGTAAAATATAATGTTATGTAATAAATGGTAATAAATAAATGATCAGACAACTATAAAAATACACAAAATACACATACTTAAAAGGTAAAACAATCTCAAATATTTTTGTCCAAATTTTAAATTTACTAAAACAATAAAACAAGACACGGTTGGTAACAATTTAAAATTTAACCAGTATTTTTGGCAATGTAGATTATTTCATAGTTTTACCGAATTGAACACTAACATCTTATACACTTTGACTATATAAAACTACAGCAAGCATTTTTTTAAGTTTTTTTTAAATTATTTTAATTGTTGTTCTAGTACAGTTTTCTGTCTTTTACTCCCATCCCAGTCCACCCCCCTTGGTTTTTGTCCATGTTGTCCTTTATACTTGTTCCTGTGACCCCTTCCCTTTTCCCCCTGAAATTCCCTCCCCTCTGGTTACTGTCAGCCTGTTTTCTATTTCAATGTCTTTGGTTCTATTTTGCTTGTTTGTTTGTTTTGTTGTGTAGGTTTCTGTTAAAGTTGAGATCATATGGTATTTATGTTTCATCACCTGGCTTATTTAACTTAGCATAATGCTTTCCAGTTCCATCCATGCTATTGCAAAGGGTAGTGGCTCCTTCTTTCTTTCTGCTTCATAGAATTCCATTGTGTAAATGTACCACAGTTTTCTGATCCATTCATCTACTGATGGGCACCTAGGTTGCTTCTAGCACTTGGCTGTTGTAAGTTGTACTGCTATGAACTTTGGGGTGCATAGGTTCTTTTGGATTGGTGTTTCAGGGTTCATAGAATATAATCCTAGCAGTGGAATTGCTGGGTCAAAAGGCAGTTCCATTTTTAGTTTTCTGAGAAAATTCCATACTGTTTTCCATAGTGGTTGTACCAGTCTGCAATCCCACCAGCAGTGAACTAGGGTCCCCTTTTCTCCACAACCTCTCCAACACTTGTTGTTTGTTGCTTTGTTTATGATGGCCATTCTTACCAGTGTTAAGTGGTATCTCATTGTGGTTTTAATTTGCATTTCTCTGATGGCTAGTGATATTGAGCATCTTTTCATGTGTCTCTGAATTCTCTGT
>PVKM010024163.1:0-20667 GCA_004027735.1 Carollia perspicillata
GCTGGAGGCGTTCTAGTGAAAAATAGCTCCGGGGGAGAACAAAACAAAACAAAACACGAGCTTCTGCCCTAGAGAGCGTTGGAGTCTTTGTAGAATGATTATTCTAGAGGTCTAATAAAACTACCATTGCACTGGATGGCCTGGGACCGGGGTACCACGCCCCAGCCCTCAGCACCCCTAAGGGTCCTCACTGGAACCCCCAGGGCCCCCCAGAGCTCGGTTAGAAAACCTCTCCTACTGCCTAGTGCTCTCGGTGGCCGGCCCGCCGTGCGCTGCCGTGTTCCGCCTTCCTGGGCCGGGGGTGCACCTGGAGGAGGGTGTGCGGAGTCAGTCGGAGGGTGGGGACGGAGAGGTCTCTAGGACTGTGTGGTTCTGCCCCAGTCAAGGCCGTGTCTAGAAGCAGAGATGCCCCGGTGGGGTCACCCAGGCACCTGGCAGCCCAGCAACTCCAGTTTTGTGGGGGGTGGGAGGGACCTTCTGGGAGAAAGGTTTATTCCTGGGGTTAATAATAGCAATAATAATAGCTAACATTTATCACGTCCTTTTTCATCCTCCCAGCCATCCTTCAAAGTGGATGCTTTAATACCTTTAATTTATAGAGCGGCTGAGGAGGTTTTCCAAGTCCGGGTAACTCGTAAGGGGCAGATCAGAGGGCCGGGCGCAGGCGGTCCGGCTCCGGGCCCGTGTTCTGGGCTACTCCCCTTGAGATGGGGCTCTCTTGTGGGATGCGGACAGGGCTGGGGAAGGGGGAAAGCCCAAAATTCAACTTGCACTGCACGTGTGTCTGCGAAAGCGTGTGTCTGTGTCTGGAACGGCACCTGCCCGCACACGCATGTCCACCCGCCGCGTCTCCCTGGCACCTGCTTGAACTCCCGACGTTGACGCTCCAGTGTGGTTGCTTGTTTGCTCTCATCTGGCCACAGGGGTAGATTTTCGTCAACGTCGCCTGCTGGCGGCGCTGGGCGGACGAGAGCTGTGCTCCCTCCAAAGCGTGACCGTCCACCCCCCGCCCACCCTGCCGTGATTTGGGGTCTCTGGTGGGTATTTTCTTTTCTTCTGAGAAGCCAGCACAGCACTGCTGTGGTCCATAGCATGGGGCCCAGGGGACGAGAGCTGGCCTGCCAGAGCCCCGCCCAGGGGCTTGGGTCTTTCCAGAGCTGCCGATTATAAACAGATGCTCCTCTGGGGACCAGTCAGCACATGTCGCGGGTGGGACTGTGCTCTGCAGCCGAGCTCCAGCCGTGCACGTCAAGTCCAGGCCTTAGTGTGGGCCCCTCTGGGCGAGGAAGGCGAGGCTGGGTGGGGAAGAGCCTGCTCTCTGGTCAGCAGATGTTCCCACAGGCCTCCGGGGGCCAGTGCCACGTGACAGTGTTTAGCTGGCTTCTACTCTGCTCCTGGCCCGCGCTGGGCGCCGAGGTCACGAGGTGAGTAGCACTCCCTGGCGGACCTCGTGAACTCGTGGGGGACGCGAGGGGGCTCACCCACATCTGTGCACCCCGGCATCTGTGCACAGCAGCGGTCCGAACGAGAGTTAGGGGCTGGCGGTGGGGAACACGAATTCTGACCCATGCTGCTCTGCTCATTCTGAGCGATATGACCTTGGGGCAAGTCATTCTACGTGTCTGAGCCTCCCCCGTGAAATGGAGAGCGTAACCATCCCCGAGTGGGATTGTGAGGATGAGAGAAGAACACACGTGGAGGTACTCAGCCCCGCACCTGGCCCGCGGCAAGTGCTCAGCACTTGTTCGCCACGGTCCAGTGTTGTATGTAGCAAGAATGGAAGGAGCAGCCCGAGAAGCCTAAGAACTGAACGGCCCTCCAAGCAGGGTTCTGCAGGATGAATAGGAGCCCACAAGCATACTTTGCATTTAACACAGAGACAGACAGCTTGTGCCGAGCACGAGGTAGGGTCACGGGGAACCCACAGTGGGCGAGATTTAGTCCCTGCCTTCAGAGAGATGGCATGTAGACCCAGCAGGGTGCCGACGGCACCCGCAGGGCCAAGTGCACTGTGGGAGAGCGCGCACGCACCGGGAGCTCTGGGGCCCCGCCAGCACCCCCGTCATTCACTCAGCAAGGGGGAGAGAGATGCCAATGGGCAGTAGATGGGAGCCCCAAACAGGCCCTGCCAGGGGCCGGGGACAGCGGGTGTTGGGCCTGCAGTGCTGAGGCCCGTGTGCGTGAAGGATCTGTCTGCCCAGGCCTGATCTGCCAGGAAAGCTTGGCTCTGCCTTTCTGTCTTAAGATCGTCAGCGACGGCAGCTGACCTTTAGAGTCCTTGCTCCTGATACGGAGAAGCTTGAAGCAATGACAGTCAGCCAGGATCCCAGCCCGAGACATCCCCTGTCCCTGTGCGGCCTGGTAGCCCCCCTCGACCTGTCGAGATTGTAGGGGGAAACTGTCCTGTGCAGGTAAGGCTGCACCTTCTTTTCTCCAGAGCATTGGATCTCTGAGCACATTTCCCTGCCGTGGACACTCATCATTCTAGTGGCTGCAGAGGAGGGCAGGCTGAGAGGCTGGGCCGTGCGTTTCTCAGCTCTTCCTCCCCGTGGGAAATCACGAGGAGAGCACTTACCAAACACTCAGTGGGCGCCAGCCTCAGCCTGCGCAATACCCACGAGACCATGTGAAGGGAGGAAATGGCTTCTCTCCTGCTGGCAGAGGGAATGATAGTGACGAATATGGGTTCAGATCCCAACTGTCACTGAGCTGCTGTGTGACCTCAGACTAGTTGCTTAGCCTCTCTGAGCTGCAGTTTCCTTATACAAGGATGTAATATCACAACCCTCAAAATCCACCAATTTAAATGAAGCTCCCCATTTAGTCTCTGTCCCGCTCATGGTCATTTGTGCCTGACGGTGTGCTCCTTCCTTTGGGTCTTCCTGCCCTGTAACGTGGGCCCCTGTGGGCCCCTGGAGGCAGGACCGTGTCTGCTCCGTTGTTCCCTTTTGGGTCCCTAGCACCAGACACAGCGCCCAGGCCGCAGCGGGCCCTCTGCGCAGTTCTGGTGAGCAGATGGACTGTTGCCCTGTGCAGGGCGCGGCATGAAGCTTAAGGAGGACCGGGTGGGGAAGAACACTGGTGCGGGGACACGTGACACAGGGGCAGAACTCTTAAAGCCCAGAATATCCCACAGTGCCTCGGGGTTCGGGGTGCTTCTGTGCAAGACAAAGACTCTAGGTTTGAATCCTGCCTCCACCACCCATGGATGGTGACTTGGACCTTTATATCCTACAAAGAGTAGGCAATAACAGCCTTCAACTTGGGGGCTGGGCAGAGGTTCCAGCTGGCCGTCACCTCTATCAGGATGGCTCTTGGGAGTTGGGGAAGGGCTGGAGCCACGTCTTTGCTAGGAGGCCCTGGCCGGGCAGGGCAACTGTGGCCAGTGTGCTCCCCCACAAAGGTCATGTGGGCCCATCACCCCTGGAGGTCACAGGTCGGGGCCTACTTACCGGGAGGCCACGGGCCTTTGTCCTCCCTCTTACCTCCTCCTCACCAGTCACAAGGCTCAGGAGGCCGGAAGCTAACTGTCTGCCCCAGAGTGGAGGGCAGGCCAGGAGGCGTTGAGCTACCCTGAGCCCTTACTTTACAAACCCAGCTTAAGAGTAAATCCCGGGCCGCTGACCCTCCCCAGCTGCTCCCTGTCATGGGAGTTAATTAAGAGGAGGCTGCATCGGGTTCCCAGGGCTCATAAATCTGCCCCCTCCCCGGCCCGCCCGCCCCACACTCCTCTCAGACCCCTGCCTGCCTCCTGCTGCCTGGGGCTCACCTGCGTTCTGGTGCTGGGCCGGCCTCTTCTTCTGTCAGCTGTCCAGGGGCGGCAGGTGATTCTGGGCAGGGGCCACCTGGTGGACCTGCTGAGCTCTACCAGCCAGTGTCCTGATCCCCAGAGGGGCCTGGGTGGCAGACATGAGGAAGAAGAGAGGCCCAGGAAGAGAGAGCGGCCGCAGCGGCCCCAGCCATTCCCGTTCCCTCCACTCAGCTCCCTCACCGTCCACCTGCCATGGACCAGCCCTGGCCACGCCGCCACCATGGAGATGCACCTGAGTCCGAAGATGGGAACGCGCACAGCCTGGCCCTCGGGGACTCTGAACCTGCACCGTGGGCCTGGGGACCTGTCAGGCAGTGCTGCACACACAGACACAGGGAGGCCCGTGCACGGCCCCCACCCTGAGCCTCACTTTTATCTGAGACTAAAACCCTTCGCTCACCCTGCTTCCAGGGCCTCCGCCTCTGACCTGGCTCCTGGCCTCGAGGCTCAGCCCAGGGCGGTTTGAAGCTCTGGGGAACCCCGGGTCTTGCGGGCCAGGCCGTTGTCTCGGTAGACTCTGTGTTGAGGGTCCTGAGACCCTGAACAACTCCGTCAGGGAAGACCGGATGGCCTCAGCCTTAGAGAGGCCATTCAGCTGCCTCCTACGCCGCCCTACCTGTGCCCCCGAACTCCCATTCACCCACGAAACAAAGAGCTCGGGCTGGCTGGGCACAGAGTGAGAGACGAACAAGCCAGAGTCAAGGGCCTCGAGTTCCCCAGCCCCATGGGTCTGGGGAGAGGAGTGGGGCTCTGAGCAGAGGCCTGAGGAGGCCAGTCCCCCAGCCACCAGGGGCATCTTCCACAGAGCCTCTAAAGGAAATGGCCAAACCTCAGGGTCCCACCTGGGTGCAGGCCCCACCCATGGGAGGCAAGGGGTGCAACTTCACTTCACCTCCCTCACCCCAGCCCTGTGTCCATCTTCAGCTTGTCCTTCCAGCCACGTGGGCGAGGCTGGCCTTCCAGATCCCCTGACTGCCCGTTTCCCCTGCAGACGGTGCTGGGGCTTGAGACCCCTGCCCTCCTCGCTGTACCTGGGGGTCCAGGAAGAATTAACTCTAGACCCACAGCCCCTGGGCGCTCAGTGCCGCCTTGGCTGGAACCCCATGCACACCTGTTTGTGCCAAGAAGAACCCAACATGCCCAGAAAGAAGGGCACCCATCTGGGCTGCTGCCCCAGACCCTCTGAGGTGCCATTTGTGCTCCCAGGCCTCCGGACCCATGCACCTTCCAACAAGCCCCCTCCTTTAAGCTTCACCCCTTTGTCAACTTGCCCCGAAACTCTCCGAGTCCCCAGCCTCACCAGACCCGAGGGGACTGTGCAAGCTCCAGGGTCCTGCTTCCCTTCTGTGTTGGAGATGGGATGGGGTTAGGCAGGGACCAGAGTGGGAGAAAGGAGGCCAAGGATTACCTTCACTCACGCAGATATTCTCATATGGATGGAGATGGATGGATGTGGGTGGATGGTGGGATGGGGTGGGGTGGATGGAAGGAAGGAATGGGGGATGATGGACAGAAGGACAGATGGGAGAAAGGGTGGATGGACAGACAGATGGGGTGACAAGGAAGGATGGAAGGAAACTGGGGTGGAAAGGAGCGGCTGACACTAAACTGCCTTCCAGGGCAGATGCTGTGTCTGGTCCTCCCCGTGAAGTGCCTCCCAGCCTCGCCTGGAGGAGCACGTCCTAGGTCCGTCTTCAGCTGACCGACAAGGAAGGGTCTCTTGGACCCTGTCTGACTGCAGTTCGTTCGCCCCTGATGGGCCTCTGGGTCAAGGAGAGGCCCTGGGGCGTCCTCCGCAGACCCATCCTGTGGGTCAAGACTGTAATTAAAATGAGCCGAGTGGCTGGACAGGTGGGTTTTCCAGCCGGGCTTTCCCAGAGTTGTCTTAGCTATTGAGAAAACGCTTTTATTTTCTTTTTGAAACTACTTCAAACGTTTTTAAAACTCTAATAAAAAAAAATCAAATTCACTGGAGACCACAGCACCTTTGGTGTGTCCCTACGAGCCCCACCTACCTGGGGCCCGCGGGCTGCCCGAGGGGAACTTCTGAAATCTCAAGGTCAACAGCAGGTAATCTGTTACTACCAACAACTGCTAATCAGAGTGACTTCGCTCTGCCTCTGTCACAGAGCAAAGTACAGAAACCAGCTGGATTCCCGCCCCACGTCATTGGCCCTCCCTCTGCAACACCCGCTCGGAGGTGCCCGCCTCCCCAGCACAGTCTTTCCGTCTCTTCAGTGGCTTTCAAAGTCAGAGAACACGGACTTGGACCTGTAATTTATTCCTTGTGTCGGTTCCAGACATCGGGGTTTCCATGTTGGGCTCTATTTTTAAAGGAGGCGTTTCACTGATCATTTTAAAGAGCAACAGAAGAAACAAAAACAGACCCATCAGCCTGATCCCAAGGAGCCTCTCGTGGCTTCTCGCTCTGCTTGTCTCCAGCCCCCGCCTTCCCCGCCTCTGCGCCCGTGACGCTGAATCTTCGTTGGGGTTCTTAGTCCCCTCACCTTCAACCCTTTTACCAACAGGGGCCTCTCTGGACCCCAGGCCACGTCAGGAGCTGTGTCGTTCTCACTTAGGTCAAGGTTGAGAAACAGCTGGGTTTCTCTGCTGAGCCTTTGTGGCCGGCCATTCATAAATTTGTCCAAACCTTTTCAGAATCCATTTCTGGGTCCTGCCAGGGTCACCTCCTGGTGTAATGAGTCCTGGGTTTATTAACTGGGGGGCGAGGCAGTTCCCTCCTCAGCGGGAGCCTGGCTGCCTCTCTTCCCCGGCCCTCCTTCCGTGTGTGACCAAGTGTGACCGAGTGTGACCACAGCTGGGTGGAAGTCTGGGCTTACCCACTGTGCACCTCATGGCCTGAGCCTGCCAGTGCTGTCTCACAGCTGGCGCTCCTAAACCTGGCTCTAGACCTAACTGGTGAGAAAGGTTGTTCCTACCTGAGAACCTTCTGGAACATTCTACGGAAAGAGCTCAGCTATTGCCTCTAACTATGCAGGATAACTGGAATTGGAATTGGGCTGGAAGGAGGCATCCTGCTGGAAGGAATGCATAAGACTTGCAAATTGTCAATGGATCAGTCAGAAATGGGCTCAGAAACTCTGGGTTCACTTCAGAGTAGGCCGGATCCCTTTAGAAAATCATGTTGTTCATTTGCTTTGCATACGCTCTTTGGATGGAATCGGCTTGTTCAGTGCCATTATTCCTTCCTTCCAGATCGTTCTGTGGGGCCGGACCGAGAAATGCCTGAAGGAGACAACGGAGGAGATTCGGCAGATGGGCACGGAGTGCCACTATTTCATCTGTGACGTGGGCAACCGGGAGGAGGTGTACCAGACGGCCAAGGCTGTCCGGGAGAAGGTGAGCCGCCAGGAGGGTCCCTCCTCAGCTCAGCTCAGCAGGACACAGAGCACACCAGCCCGAGAGACCGCCTTCTTGGAGGGCCTGGGACACGGCACTGCTGGTGGCAGAGTGGCTGTTTCCAGAGTGTCTCTGTGGGCCCTCCCGTGAAGCTGGCCCACGCTGTGTGTGGGCATGCATGTGTGTGAGTGTGTGTGCGTGTGATTCAGGGGGCAGGGATTGGGTGTGTGGGTTGATTACATGACAGAAGTAATCATCTCTTGTCCCCTTTGGAATTCAGACCTTGTGAGTTTCTTTCCTAGGCCCTGGGGCCAGTGGGGGCCGGGTGGGGGGCGGTAATGTCCCATTTCCGTCCGGGGAAACCCTGCCACTGACCCCAGCCATCTGTGTAGACTGAGTGTGTCAGTGAGCTCCCAGGGGCAGAAACCGCCTCGATAAGCCCGTGGTGAATGTCAACAGCTTTCACGTGACAATAGCCTCATTTATTACAAATGTGCCATGTACCGGGTATAGTATGTGCCATAAATTATTTCTGGTCCTCAGAACAACTCTGGTATGTTCATTAGCACCACCTCACAGACCACGGCCAATGCTCCAAAGGGTGATGTCGCCCCGGGTCACATGGCAGGGTCCCGCCCCTGAAGGGCGCAGGCCCCTGGAGCTGCCCTAATGGAGCCTTCGGCCCGTATCCACTGCAGGTGGGCGACATCACCATCCTGGTGAACAACGCCGCCGTGGTCCACGGGAAGAGCTTGATGGACAGTGACGACGACGCCCTCCTCAAGTCCCAGCACATCAACACCCTGGGCCAGTTCTGGGTGAGGACTCTTCTGGGCAGACCCAGCCCTGGGCTGGGAACACTGACCTGTTCCTTCCGTCCAGGGGGCCTGGGGGCTGTAAGGGAGCAATGGCAGGCTCACCAGGGCTTGGGCTCCGGCCGGGAGGGATGTCCAAGGACAAGGTGGCGACCAGGGGGACTTCCTGCGGCAGGCAGCCCTCAGCCCCCTCCTGACCCGGAAAGGCTCCACCACGGGGGCTCCAATAGTGTGCTGGGCAGTCTGTTCTCCCTGAGGTGGGGGGCAGGGGGCTCTGGGGGCACAGCTGCTCCCCACTGACCCCCCTGCCCTCCCTCAGACCACCAAGGCCTTCCTGCCTCGCATGCTGGAGCTGCAGAACGGCCACATCGTGTGTCTCAACTCCGTGCTGGCCCTGTCCGCCATCCCCGGCGCCATCGACTACTGCACCTCCAAGGCCTCGGCCTTCGCCTTCATGGAGAGCCTGACCCTGGGGCTGCTGGACTGTCCAGGCGTCAGTGCTACCACCGTGCTGCCCTTCCACACCAGCACCGAGATGTTCCAGGGCATGAGGGTCAGGTCAGTGTGTTGGGTCCCACAAGCAGATTGGACAAGGCGGGGGGAGGTTCACTATGCAGAGAGCGAGCACAGATGTACGAATAACCCGGAGCCCTTTCTCTTCGGCTACGAGGTCTGGCACCTGACTCTCCACCTGCAAGACGGTGGGATGCCGCAGAGGTTTAGGGTCCCGCGTCCAGGGCAGAGAGCACTTCCAAAGCACCAGGGCGCGCGGGGGAATGCCACCGTGGTCAGAAGAGGGCAGAGCGCCGATCCGTGTGTGAATCTCAGAAGCTTTATGTTAAGCAAAAGAAGCCAGAGACAGTAGGGTTCACTCCGTGTGATTCCATTTGTATGAAGTTCTAGAACAGGCAAAACGGGGCCATGGCGATGGAAGTCAGAACCAAGCCGCCCCTGGAGGGGTGGGGTGAGCCTGCAAGGGAGCACGAGGGAGCTTTCCAGGCTTTTAGAAACATTCTCTCTTCTTGATGGGGGCACTGGTTACACGGGTAAAAGTTAACCCCACTGTACACTTAAGGTTTATGCCCTTCGTTGCGTGCAAATTACAGGCACCCGGCTCGCGTGTGCCGTGTGGGAGTCACTCACCACGGCTTCGTGATGATGCCCGGTGTGGGTTTGGTGGTCAAGAATCAAAACACCTGGCTTCGGTCACACCGCACCTGCGTGCAACCGGGAACTCCTGTGCCAGTTTTGTTACCTCTCTGAGCTTCACGTTGCTCACGGGCAAAACGGTGAAAATACGATCTTCTTGGTGGGGTTACTGGGAGAATTAAGAACAACACGGGTGACATCTAGAGCCAAGCCCGGGGCACACTCGGGCTCAGGAACGAGCCCCTGCCCTTGCCATCCTTACTAACAATAAACATCTTCATAAATGCATCTGTCAGTAATCTTGCTGGCAGACTGTCTCTTCGGTTTGTCACGGAGGTGTACATGTCCACCTGACTTGCAGGCAAATTATCACAGATTCTGAACTTAGAGGAGGCCGGATTAATGACTGCTAATGTTCCAAGTTGGCTCCCTCTGCCCAGGAGGTCTTGGGTCGGTTTCTTTTCATCTGGGCCTCCAGCAAGCACTCAGTGAGTGCGCACTGGATGGAAACACAGCAGTGGTAACTTCAGATTTAATGGGGTGCCTGGGCGCAGAAGTGGGCGGGACACCAGCAGACCCCGCCTTCCAGCACTTGAAGACGGAACTGCGAGGACCTTCTCGAGTCGTTTTCCCACAGTTGGGAGTGTGGGCCCAAACTGCCTGTGTCACTTGGGGCAAGTCACTTTTCTGTGCCTCGGTTTCCTCGTCTCTGAGAAGGGGTTGAGAAGAGGTTCGATGCTCGTGTGTGGGAACGACTGGCCTGCCTGGCCAGCAGTGAGCTCCAGGAGGTGTGTCCAGGCTTTTGGCCCCTCTGCGCCACCCTGGAAGAAGAAGAGTTGTCTTGGGCCACACATGAAATACATTGTGACATGTAATCACGCACACACACAAAAATCTCGTAATGTCTTAAGTAAATTTACGATTTTGGGCTGGGCCGCATTCACGACCGTCCCGGGCTGCCTGTGGCCCGTGGGCTGCAGGCCGGATGCCCCTGCCCGACGGAGGTTGCTTACCTTCGAGCAGGAAGCCCCGAGGGCTCGGGAGAAGACTAGTAAGAGGGCGCTCGGTGTCGACTAGTGCCTGACCAACTCCCACTTCCTGAAAAAGGGAGAAAAGCATTGGCTTCCTCCCCAACCAGGCTTAGCAGCTTCCCAGGGTGGAGGGCGGGAGACAGATGTTTAGGGCAAAATTGACGGGTTTCCCGGCAACGGCGGCCGTATGGTTGGGTGCTGTTACTCATTCATGGCCGTTGACTGACCTTTGAGTTCCACCCTCCCCAGACGCTCTACAAACTCTGCGGCACTTGGCCCCAGCACCCCCATGAGAGAGCTCGTGCCCCCATTTCACAGACAGGGAGCTGAGGCTCGGAGAGCCTGCGCCGCGTCCATGGGCGTGCATAGCTGGTGGCTCCCAGATACCCCTCCCACCCGCCGTGGAGAGAGAGGAGAATGGGGCCCCTCGCTCAGGTTCTCCTGCAGTCTTGCCCCCGACCCTCGCCCTCCCTCCCCCAGGACGGGCCCAGGCGAGGACTGGAAAAGCAGACCGTCTGTAGGGCTCCCACACCAGTGAGCTGCCTCAACACGCTCAGCCCTGCGGGACCCTGGAGGCCGGCCTTCCGGACTGCAGGCCCCTGGGACCTCAGCGGCATGTTGTGACAGCAAAGGAAGCCCAGGGTGGGGGCTGGGATCTGTCGACTGTCTGAGGCCAACCCAGTGGGCGTGGGGGGCCAGAGAGTTGTCCTGCGCTCAGGGTGGCTCCAGACCCAGGCGACTCACCGCCCTTAATCCTCCTGGTGCCAGAGCAGCTCACAAGCTCTTTGTGGGACCGAGGTCAGAGTCAGCAGCCTCCTAGCGCTGCCTCTAGGCCCCAGAGGGGTGGGACAGGCAGCGTGTGAGGGTGGGGCTGGAGCCCGGGGCTCTGCGCAGGCCTGGTTTGAATCCCTCATCCCCCACCCAGGCCCCAGAGCTTCAGTGATACCCGGTGCACACTTCGCACAGGCCGGGGCCTCGGGGAGCGGCATCATTCTATGGGTCTCAGGTGAGATGCCTGCAAACAGGCACCAGAGGCCCCTGGCGTCCCTTATTCAGCCGTGTGTTCTCATTCAGCCGCAGGGAGAGCACTTTGTGTCAGCGAGCCCGTGAGCCCGTGAGCAGCAGGCCGGGCAGAGAAGGGCGTTCTGTTCTCCACAGAGGCCCTGCTCCCGGACGGGCTGAGCAGGGCACCGGCCACTCATTCCATGCCTGTTCATTCAGCAAGCATTTCTCTTACTTTCTTTAAGAATTTATTTACTTATTTTTAGAGAAGGGGGAAAGGAGGGAAACAGAAAGGGAGAGAAAAACATCAACCAGTTGCCTCTTGTGCGCACCCCGGGGACCAACTCCAAAACCCAGGCATGTGCCCTGACTGGGAATTGAACCAGTGACCTTTTGCTTTGTGGGACAATACCCAACCCACTGAGCCACACTGGTCAGGGCTCGGCAATCTTTTTTGGAGCTCCTATTAAGTGCCAGACCCAGCCCACAGGGAATGTGCCAGAGCACACCCACCAGGCCTCTGCCCTTGTGGAGCTCAGTCTGAGGGGCAGACAGACCACTGACAAGGACACGGGCAAACAGGAAAGGCCATTCCGGATGTAAATGCAGTGAAGCCAATGAACAGGGGGACGAGACTCAAGATGCCACAGTGAGTGGACGAGCTGAGACGCCTCCCAGAGCAGGAGCTGGGAGGAAGGAGCCAGGCCAGTGGGCCAGCTGGTAAAAGACCCTGGGACAGGAAAGAACCTAAGTGGCAGGAGCCAAAGGATTGGCTGGGGCGGCTGGAGCAGAGTGAGAAGGGAAGGGAGGGGCAAGGCAGTAGGCACTTGCCACGCGCCCTCCCTGGGCACCACAGGTAAGCCGGGCTCCGGAGCACCGGGAGTGATGGAGCCCTGGAGGCTCAGTGGGCAGAGTGAGGGAGTGAGGGTATCCTGACACGTCTGTGGGCAGAGGGAGGAAGAGGGTGAAGATCCCAAATAGGACTCAATTCTCCCAGTCTCAGGGAGACGCCAAAGGGATGACCCAGACCTGTCAGCCACGGAGGCTTTCGGCAGAAGCACCCGCGTCTCCCAAAGAAACCCACAGAGTCTCTTCCTGCCTTCAGGTTCCCCAACCTCTTCCCCCCTCTGAAGCCGGAGACGGTGGCCCGGAGGACAGTGGAGGCCGTGCAGCTCAATCAGGCGCTCCTCCTGCTCCCGTGGACGATGCACGCCCTCATCATCTTGAAAAGGTATGGGACCGGGGAGAGCGCTCAGGGCAAGGCTCGCCAACCACTGTCCCTTCTCCTGGTGAACAGGCCTCACACACACTTGATCGATTAGTCATGTCTGCTGTGGGTGTGAATGCGACAGTGCTGGCTTGCATGCCAAGGGTTTCTGTCCTTAATTTGGGGCAGTGGCTCTCAAACTTGGTCTCAGGACCCCTTTACAACCTTAAAAATTATTGAGGAACCCAAAGAGCTTTAGTTTATGTGAGTTGTATCTACTGCTGTTTACTGTATCAGACATGAAAATGGAGAAGAAATTTTATAAGATTTATACGTGTGTTTACATTTATAGTATTATTTATTTATAAATAACAATAAAAATCTGTCAACGTAAATGATTTTTTTAATGAAAAGTCAGTAAATTTTCAAAAGAGAGAAAAGAATGTAGCGAAAAGAATGGCATTGTTTTACTTTTTTTTTTTCTTTTTGCAAAACTCTTTATTGTGTAACCTAATTGAAGACAACTGGATTCTTATGTCTGCGTCTGATTTTAATTTGTTATGATGTCACACATCCTTTAATCTGTATAGCTTCTGGAACATTCAAGCGTACACTCGTGAGAGAATGAGTGAGAAGGCAAATGACGTCTTAGTATTATTATAAAAGCAGTTCGACCTCGCAGACCACCAAAGGGACCTCAGGCACACCAAGGGTTCCTGGGCCACACTTTGAGAACCGCTGCTCAAGACTAACAGTCGGCCCCAGGCTTCAGGAAGTTTCACCCAATGGGGAAGACAGAGCCTCTGAGGCCAAAGTCTCAGGATTCACGGACATGTCACAGCGTTGGTCGGGTGGGACCCACTAGGGCAGACCCCCAGGGGCAGTTGGCTTATGGGAGGAGGTGGTCCTCCTCCAGAATTAGCCCAGAATCACACTCTTTAGAACTTTCCCGACTTTGGATAGAGAACCCTTTCCATCGGAGTCCCAAACCGAAGGGGCCGCTCCATCCCGCCCACCCCCCGTTGGACTCCCGGCTCCTCTGGGTCCCCAGCCGTCTCCAGCCCCACCCCCTGGCTGACTGCACTCCTCTGACCCAGAAGGCCTTTTCAGGAAGTGAAACACCCCAGTTCCTGTCCCAGATACCGACTCCCAGGAAACCAGCTTCCCCTCTGGCTGCACGTCACGTGGGCTCCAACTGTGGACACAGAAACCTGCTAAGGGGGGACACACTCACCAGTCCTTTCTCCTCCAAACTCAAAACCCTTTCAGAGACACAGAGCAGGGGACGGCGAGTGGGGGTGGTGGGGTGGGAGGCACCTGAGGGCATAGTGCTGCCTCCCGTGGTCCACACTGACCGTTGCTCTGAGATGCTGCTCGGCTACCCCTGTGAGTCCCCAGAAGAGCAGGGACTCGGGCTCACACCAAAGCCAGGCTGCCTCCTCCACCTCAGGGAGCTGATTAGAAGCCTTTCCAACATTCTAGAAAAAAAGCTGGTTTATCTACAACATCTCAGCACTCTTACAATAAGCTTCCAGCCACATTTTCAGTTCTATCCCCTGCAACTTCCCCCCAGGGAGCAGAGGCCACCTTCCTCTCTACTCCCTGCATTACACCCTCTCTTCACCTACCCCGGGGGAAATCTTGACAGGCTCAACACCATTGCCACCACCTCCAGGAAGCCTTCCAGATTGCCCTCGCTGGAAGGGGGCCTTTCCCATCTTGCACCTAGTCAATTTGATTCGACAAATGGACTGAGTCCCTCTCCTGCCTGGCCTAGCACTAGGGACCAGAATCAGAAGTGACATATCTGCCACAAGGTCCCGCATGGGCTTGACAAGTAAACAATGAGGACAACACCAGGGCTTGGTGGGGGAGCAGTAGACTACGGGGAGCCCAAGGAGAGGCCTGGGCGTGAGTATGGGAAGTGTCTCTGGAGGAGGTGACCCCGGGTACCTAAGTGCTCAGCCCCACACAGTCAATATTTGTTGAATAAGTGGCATTTGGAGTTCACTGATCTCTGAGATACCTGTGGGCCCTAAAGTGCAAAGAATGCGGCTTTGGCAGTTTATTTTTCCCCGCCCACCCTTTGCCTTGTAAACAGTCATTTATCCACTTACTCGAAAGCGCTTCCTCCATGGAGGGGTGGGCAGGGGTGGCATGTGGGCATCCGTCTACTACGCCATCTGGGCAGCCACTAGTGACCCAGCGGCTGGTCCCCCAGCCCACTGACCATCTTTTCTTTCTTTCCTCCTCGCCCTCCCTGCCAGCATCCTCCCACAGGCTGCCCTGGAGGAGATCCACAAATTCTCAGGAACCTACACCTGCATGAACACTTTCAAAGGACGGACATAGAGGCGGGAGGACATAGGCACGCTCGAAAGCCACGGAGCCTGCGGGGACCGTGGCCACCTAGGCACGCTTCCGCGGGGTGAGCAGGACTGCCCCCTCCCAGGGAAGAATCCGCCTGCCCCCTAAGCCAGCCACAGGACCTTTGCACAGGACTGACCGGCATAACTCTGACCCCCACGGGGAGGCAGGAAACCAGCCAGCAGCCGCCTTGACACTTTTGTACATTTCTGATTCCGTAGAGTTTATTGTTAAATTGCTTCTCCAGTCTAATCAGCCTCCGCAGTGTGCAAAGACTATTTTCTGGGAGGGTCTGGGTGCAGACATCCCCCCTTCCCCTCCAGAATCCACTCACCCTCAGCTTCTGCAAACTGGTGGAACGGCAGGAATGAAAAATAAAGAGATGGCTTTTGCGAGCTCCTTTGTTGAAATCCTTGGCCCCTGGTCCTTGGTGGGTAGAGGGGAGGGCACCCATCCCAACGACAAAACCCCATCCTTTGAGAGAGAATCGGTCTGTTTGGGGTCCCAGCTGCCAGGAGTGAAATGGGCAAGAAAGAGCTTGGGAGAGATGTCAGAGCCCTGGCCTGGGGACACGTGGTCCGTGCTGACTCGGCCCTGCTCCCAACAGCCGTGGGTTAGGGGACACTTTGCCTCCCCACCCGCTTCCCTGAATAGCCCTCTGTCCACCCTGCCACAGCTCCGCCAGCCATGAAGCCCTCAGCTTGGCAGGGCGGACCCAGTCTTTACTGAGCACGCACTCTCCACCTAGCACATGCTGGGTGCTAAGAGGGGAATGTTATTGAGGAGTCAAAATTCTGAGGACCACCAGCACCAGGAGGCCAGCGCTAAGGGGGTGCTCTGGGCCCCCATGCCGAATTTGATTGCAAGGGATAGAAGGGAAATAACAAAGGAGGGAGGGGCCTGGGACGGGCCAAGGAGACTGACACGGGTTCGGCCAATAGGAAAAATGACAGCTGAGGCGACGTGGGGAGAGAGGCCCCTGGCTCCTCTGGGGCATATTCTCAACTCCTGCAGCAGCGTAAGGAACCTGACCTTGGGCACAGGGCACAGGTAGACCATGGATCTCATCTAAGTAGCCTCTGTCTACACAGCTCTATGGGAGGAAGAGGGTTCAGGGAGGGGAGTGGGCAGCGAGAAGGTCACACATTCAGTGGAGGGTCTTCCCTGAGCGTTGCTTAAAGCCTGCAGGTACGCGCCCCCCCATTTGAGGAAGATCAGCCTCGCAGCCTGGATGATGGTCAGCCTGGTCCATGTGCAGAAACGCCGAGCCGTGATTACGCCCCGTTTACTGAGTGCCTCCCGAGGACCGCCAGGTCCCGAGGCGTAGCATTTCCCTGTGATTGCCCACGGTCCCTGGCAGCTGCTAAAGATTGAAAAGCGGCTCTCGGGAACCCCTCCGAGGACTTCTGAGAGCCACAGGGTGTTTTCAGCCACGATAACGACCCCCAGGTCTCATGCCACCTGCCCTGGGAGGGTGGCTGCCACTCTGCTCTGTGTCGCCTCCACCCTGGGACCCTGGCTGACAGAGAAGCCCCCGTGGGTGTGGACGACGTCCTCCCGTGGCAGAGGTGGACTCACCTGGCCACCCACACACAGACTCTGAGAGTTTCTGCCCAGAAACAACGCGTCACCTCACTTGCATTTCATTGGCCAGAACAGGTCACATGGTCAAGGCAGCCATGGGTGCAGCTGGGCATGCATCCCCACGGAGGAGAGTTTAGTAACTCGGAACTGTAATACAGTCTGTCACGCAGCAGGAGATGTCCATACAAGCAGAAGGGAAAAATGAATTGCAGGCTGCAGGTAGAGGAGGCAGACGAGGCCGCCTTTGGGGCGACACCGTAGCTCCCAGGGGTCCACACCAGGTGCTGAGCAGAGGGCCAATGAGGCACTGGCCTTTTTTTGTAGTGGGGTGTTAGAAAAACCATTTTGTGGGTGAGGAAACAGGCTCAGAGCAGGGAAGTTGGGTGCCTGGGTCTGTGGGGCCTTGAAAGCCAGGGCCGGGATTTGAACCTGGCTCCATCTGACCCACAAGCCCCCTCACCTCCCACATCACCTTCATTTTGGTCCTTGAGGACAAGTGCCACCAAACTGTGGGGGAGCAGGGCAGAAAGGCACTAACAGGGTCCTCCTGGCACCCTTGCCAGCCTGTTGAAGTCGGGCCCGGAGTGTCCATAACCACAGGCACCACCCCGCATGGGCATGTCAAGCCACCGCGGTGGGCCCCGGGGCTCGGCCTGCCCCACTGCTGTGCCGGCACGCAGGCGGGGCCTGTCGCTGGCGCTCCCAGGAGATCAGCTGGGGGCAGACTCATCACAGGGAGCAGGGGTGGAAGAGGAGGAGCCCCGACTTTTCCGAGCATTCCTGAGCGGCAGGCCTTCACTGAGCGTGCACCGCGGTGCGTTCACCCAGTCCCATCCCCGCGCTCATGGCCTGGCTACAGGCCAACCTTCTGGAGAGGACTCGACGCCTGAGGTTTCCATGAAGTTGCATTTGGCCTGCAGGCCTGGAACGCAGCGAGGACCCTGGGGATCTGAGAGGGCGAGGGCCCCGCCAGGCCTCCGCAGGGCCCACTGGGAGCAGAGTCGCGGTCTTGGCCACGGTGGGGCCTTGTGGCTGCCCAGAGCCCCAGGGCCTGGTCCCACCCTCCCTCCTCCCTCTCCGATTGGACACTTTTAGTCTTTTCTGGATCTTTTCCCGGAGGAACCAGGGAAAAAGCCTTGGGCAGGTTCCCAGGAGGCCCATCCTCGTTCCTCCCCGAGATGGTTTGGCTGCTTAGAGAGCTTGGAGAGTGAGAGGTGAGAGCTAGTTCTGTCCCTCGGGCACAGCCAAGTGAAACTCTGGCGCCCCGAACCCCAAGGGCCAGGACGGGGTGTGCCCGCCCTGGGAAGAAGGCCTGGGCCCTGGGAAAAGACCCTGTTGCCGTGCCTGGGGCTCCTCCCCATCACCAAAGAGAACCAGATTGGAGGTGGGCACCCAGCCTGGGGAGACTCCAGACCCAAGCCCTGTTGTGACATGGTTCTGGGTAACCAGGGTCTCTGGCTTGACACGGGTCAGGAATGGAGTCGCGCGGCCACCGGCCTGCTCCCCGGGCCAGGGTGTTCTGAGAGGTGGACTCCCTTCTTCTCAGACCAAGATAATGGCCAGGTGCGCCCAGAGTGACAGAAGGTTTCTGGACTGACCGCAGCACCCCCACCCCCAGCCCTTCGGATGGGCACACGGCCCACGGCCCTGAGGATGCCCCAGGCTGATGGGGGACCAAAAACAGAAGCCACGTCCCAAACAGACAAACCCTGCTGCCCAGGTGCTGAGCATCACAGGGTGGGAAAAGCAGTTGTAGGTAGGTAAATGGGCAGGGCTCATGCAGGGCGCCAGTGGGGCTTGCCTGCCCACCACGGCATCTCTGGGACTTCTCCCCCTAAGTGGCCTGCCTCTCCCCAAAGCAGAGTGGAACAGGCATGGGAATGAGAGCTCAGAGGTCCATCTGTGAAGAGACCATCCATACTCAGTCACGGCTCACTTCAGGCAAAGCCAGGCCCTCGGTGTCCAAGTCCCTCAATGCAGAAAGAAGGCCAGAAAGAGCTTGTGGGTGCCCCACCACGCTGCATGCCCTTTGGGTAGGGCTGTTGGACTGTGATTTGACTTACCAACATCCATTAACACACTTCTGTGCATAAACCCCAGGCTGCTAGCTGTGGGCCAGAGCCTGGACCTAGGGGCCGCTGCCCCGCAGGCATGTGGGTCCAATTGTCCCCTCCCACCCACCACCGGTATGGGTGCCCTGGGGCCCAGCGACCCCACAGGGACTGAGTGCCCAGTTTCTGCCAGCCCACCAGGAGGCAGAGGGCCAGGTGTTTGGGGGCAGGAACGCAGTCAGACTCTGGATTTCCATCTGCTTTGCGACCCCCTCCTGCATGCGATGTCACCTTTCCCACCTGCAGGGTGGACAACATGTCCCTGCCGTCCTGTGTCCAGTGTGAAACCTCTAGAAGCTCAAGGGGACCATGCAATGCTGGCAGTTCCCATTGCTCGCTCCCAGGACCCTCTGCCGCCAGGATGCCTCTTGCTGGAGAAGAGCCAGGAGGGGACCCCGCCCACCTGTCATTGTTCCCCCTGCCCCCCCCCAGCCGTGCTGCTCAGCACCTGGGCAGCAGGGGCTGCCCCTTTGAGACCTGGCTTCTCTTTTCTGTCCCCCATCAGACTGGGACGCCCCACCTTGGCCCACCTTGGCCCGGCCTAGGAGAGCAGGGTCCTTTGAGGCCCAACGGGCTCCCTGCTGGCAGAGGCTGGGGTTGGGGGAGGCCCCTGAGGAGGGCTGAGGAAAGGGGCCGTGTGGGGTGGGGGCTTCGTCGGGAATGGGGCTGCTGTCCTCCAGCACCCATGGGGCAGGGTGGGACCCTTCTCTGGCACCTCCACTGTTGGCCCTTGGCAGGCCCTTTGTGCCCAA
This sequence comes from Carollia perspicillata, assembly GCA_004027735.1. Lineage (NCBI taxonomy): Eukaryota > Metazoa > Chordata > Mammalia > Chiroptera > Phyllostomidae > Carollia > Carollia perspicillata. The sequence goes on from PVKM010024163.1 coordinate 19,190, forward strand.
GTCTCTCTGTGGCTCAGGGTGAAAATAAACACAGAAGTCCCCTGACAAGTCACTGCTGGGAGTGGTGGGATGGCCACCACCCTGCTGGGGAGCTGCTCTGGGTACAGCCATCCCTCAGGTGCACGGCCAGGTTCAGAGGCAAGGGCCTTCCAAGAGCCACCCCCGAGAGCTGTCAGGAAAGCTCTATGGGGTGGTTCAACCACCTCTCCCCTCCTCCAGGTGCTGGCCAAGTGCACAGCTGTGCGACCCGGGGTCAGGACTTCTCTGCACTGAGGCAGTGGGGAGGGGCTATTTCTGCAGAGATGCCCACTGCCCTGTGCTTACACAGGCAGCCACTAAGAGCCCCTGGGGCTTTTTGAGGCCCGCACTGCCCACCCCCACCTGCAGGCACTGCCGAAGATGTCCCCCACCTCCCAGAAGCGTCCCGCCTGAGCCCGAGTCTCTGCCTTCCACCTCAGCCTTGCGCTTACTCCATTCACCCCCCCGTCTCTCCACTTGCCACGAGCATCGTCCACAAATAACAGCTTCAGGGGCTTACAGCTCACACAGCACACGGAAGGTGTGCGATTTGGTGAGCTGCGCACCTTCCTGGGCTGCACAAACGTCACCACAACATCTTCAGGGATGTACACGCAGGATGTGGTCTTCTGTGTCCGGCTCCGGATCCGTCCCGAAGTGGCAGCTGTGTTCCTTCCCACGGCGGCGTGGTCTCCTGCTGTGCACGCACCGCGGAGCGTTCGCCCAGGCCCGTCTGCAGGGACGTTCGGAGTCAGAGCCCTGGTTCCTGCCTGCGCTCTTGTCCTGTCCGACTCTCCCTTCCATGAGCACTCCAGGGGCACAGGGCGCCGAGGGAGGGCAGGGCCCGGGCGACACTGGGCAAGTACTTCTGTCTGGATGGAGAGGGACAGAACCTTTGTCACAGGCAGCCGACATCGGTGCGTGGCCTTCTTCCCAGCACACCTGTTCTCCTCCACCTCCCCTTAGGCGTCCAGATGGGGCCCGGGGATAAAAGACCGGCGTTTGGTATTGAATGTGCTGGGCGGGCCAGCGGGTTTCTCACCGGCACCGTGAGCATTTCCGCGGGGAGGAGTCTCTGTTGGGGGCCATCCTGGGCACTGCTGGCTCTTCGGTGGCATCCCTGTCTCTGCTCACTAGATGCCTTCCCCTTCCAGGTGTGACAACCAAAAACAGTCTGAGAGTGTCCCCCAGGGAGCTAATTCGCCCCCACTCGAGAACCCCTGGTCTGCACACATTTTCGAGTTTCTTTCACATCACAATCCAGAGCAGTAGGACTTGACCTTGAAGAGCAGAGGAGTCTGAGGCCCAGAGGGTGTAGGGGCCTGACCACAGAGAAGGGATGTGAAGCTTCTGCCCCGGGCAAGGCCTTGAACCCCCCAAGCAGGAAGCAAGAGGCCTTCAACTGCCCTGGGGCCTGCTTCCTCGTTTACAAGGCCCTCACGCCGCCCTCCTGGCGAGGG
>PVKM010024164.1:0-20714 GCA_004027735.1 Carollia perspicillata
GTATGCACGAGTACCTGTGCACGAACCCGTGTGTGAGCTGTTGAAACAATGCTGGGGGATCAAATGCCAGAAGTCAAATTCGAAACTGCTCTTGGACCCGAGGGCCTGGCTTGCTCGTGGCTGTTACTGTGGAATTTCTTCTGTTCCCGCTGATGACGCTGCCCAGGGTTTATGGCGGTGATCTGGAAATGAGCTCCCTGGCACAGGTGTGAAGTGTAGGAGCTGGTGGTCACTAGGGTGAATCCCGACATGATGCTCTCACCTATGCCCACTCTGCCAGGTGACGCTGGTGAGCCACTGCGCCACGGCTGTATGCGGATCATGTATACATTCCTGGGCCACGGCTGTATGCGGATCATGTATACATTCCTTGAAGAAACCATTATCATTGTTCTGTAAACTTTTCATTGCTGTGGCTGACTTTGATTATAGCGGAATGAATAGGTGCACACTCTTGTAAAGACTTATTGTCGGGCGCCATTTGAAGACAGGAAATTACTCCCTTCTGTGTGGGGTATGGCAGCAGTAACCATCCGCATATTGTTAAAAGCAAAATTAGAGATTGCACCAGCACTGCGCTTTCGTTGGACTAGAAAGGTGAGCCAGGGGAAGGGGGCAAGGCAGACGTCTGTCCAGGGTTTCCACAGTCTCCCACGGCCTTCAGGAGAAATAACTAATATGTCATCCTCAGTCCTGGCCATGCCGTCTTAGCTGCTTGGAATGTATTTGTTCTGCCCCAAAGAAAGGAATATAAATGCCTTGGATCTCTGCTCTTGCCACCGGCTGCATCTGTAGTTCTGGCTACTAACTCATTGCATTCCTGTGTATGTTTGTTTTTCATGCTGGCTGAAGACCCAGAGGGAAGAAGTGCAGGATCCTAGATTCCATCCAGTCTGCCCATGAGCAGAAGCAAATGCCCAGTGGGACTGATGCCTTCCGTGGTGGCCCCGGCTAAGGAGCCCAATGCCACGTGCCCAAAGGCGGTGGAACTTGTTTTGGTCAAGGAGCAGAATGGGGTGCAGCTCACGAACTCCACCCTCGTCAACTCCCCACAGACTCCCGTGGAGACCCAGGAACGGGAGACATGGAGCAAGAAGATAGACTTCCTCCTCTCGGTGATTGGCTTCGCCGTGGACCTGGCCAATGTCTGGCGATTTCCTTACCTGTGCTACAAAAACGGCGGGGGTGAGTCCCCACATGCCCTCCCTGTGCACGTCTGCTGGGCTAGAGACAGGGTGATGGAGGCAGGCTTTTCAGAAACGGGCACTCTCTGGCAACATGGCACGGCTTTGTAACTTAGCACTAACCGGGCACAGATTCCCCACGTGTGTGTCACAGAACCATACAGGTAGAGTCCAGACCACTCTCACCCTGCACCAGGACGTCACAGTTGAGGACAGTGAGGCCAGGAGAGCAGGAAGCAGCAGTTAGCGGTTGGAGGCACCACGGCTCTGTCTTCTGTTTCCAGAGGTGTTTTTCACTTTGGAAAGAAAAGACCCACCCAGAAGGGTAGCTTTGGCTGACTATAAACAGATGCCCTGTAAAGGTGCCCTTCCCCTACCCCCTGCTCCTACTATTGCCTGAACTCAGCCAGTCCTGAAACCACAACTGTCTCAGGACTCAGGCAGAGAACTAAGTGAGATAAAAGGGAAAGTCAACCCAAAAATTAGATTTGAGAATCCAGGTAAGTTGGAGCCCATGCCCACCCTCCCGGTGCCTCCATTTCCCTGACAGCATCCCGGAATCACTGGCCACACCACAACATACAGAAGGCAGGGCGTGGGAAGATAGTCCTGAGGAGGGCCTCCCAGCATGCCTGGGGTAGGTTGGCATTACTCTGCCCAGATCAAGGGGAGAAGACTGAGGCCTCAGTGGTGCAGTAGGACAGACAACCGTGGGGCCTCCCTGCCTCCCTCCCCATTCCAGGAAGAGAGCCGTGGCGAAGCTCCCTCTCATTCGAGGCAGAGCTTTAGCAAGCAGAGCCCTGGGGCCCTGAACTTTGTGCTCGGGACAGGACGCAGCTCCAAGGGGAACAAGGCACTTCCCTGGTGGGGCCACAGCCCCTGATCGAGGCAGGTTTCAAATGCTGGGATCTAGAATTGATGACAGAATCCACACAGGGTCAGAGGTGGCCCATAGGTCCCACGAGAGTCACAACTCAAGAGGGGCAGACATTCCACAGAGGAGCAAGAGGAGGCAAAGGCAGGGAAGGAGCTGCAGTGCAGGCTAGGTTGCGTCTGCTGTCCTCTCAGGGGCTGACCCCATAACCTGGGGCTGGGACACTGGCAGTTCAGTAGGGATGGGCTTGCTTTGAAGCACTGAGGGGTTTGGAGCACTGATGACAGTGGGGCTAGGCATGGAGGGAGGAGACTCACCCAGCCCAGCCTGCAGCTTCCATCTGGAAGGGGGCCAGGCAGGGAGCTGCAGGAGAAACAAGGACAGGGATTGGAGTCAGAGCCAAAACGCATGTGGTCAAGGGAGATAGCTGAGCCTTCGAGGCCCTCAGTGACCATATTGTCGTGCCCCACAGGTGCCTTCCTGGTCCCCTACCTGCTCTTCATGGTCATTGCGGGGATGCCACTTTTCTACATGGAGCTGGCCCTTGGGCAGTTCAACAGGGAGGGTGCTGCTGGCGTCTGGAAGATCTGTCCCATACTCAAAGGTAATGGTAGGGACACCTCCTCACACCTCGCATAGCACAGACCAAGGCTGCGGCTCCAGAGCTGTTGAAGCAAGCCCACCCAAGTCGTGTGCGTTCCATCCTGCTTTGCTAGGTGTCTGCACACATGAACACACAGTTCGAATTTTGGTTCTACTCTAAAGACCCGTGATGACCAAGATTTGAGAGTGTATTTCCTTCCTTCTAGATGAAGCCACCTGTAATTAAATTCACTAGTGGTGTTATTTTGTCCAGTGTTAAAATGATAAAAAAGATAAAACCTCTATCCATCGGTCAGCTGCCTATCATCTATTTGTCTATCATCTACGTATCTATCCATCGATCTATCTAGCTATCATCCGCCTGTCTGTCGTGTATGTGTCATCTATCTGTCTGTCAGCTGTCATCTATCAACCATCTATCAGCTATCTACCCTCCTACCTATCTGTCATGTATGTATATCTATCATCTACTAAATGTCAATGGAGCAGAAATAAAATCAGGAGGCTTTGGCTAGAAATAAACGATAAAGATTTATTCAAGGGTCTTAAGGTTTACATATTAGGAACACAACCAGGCAATACCCAGAGTGCCCCAAGGAAGGAAGAAAAGCTGAGGGTTGTTATAGAAAGTGAGACTCTTGAGAAGAATCAGTCCTGCATTCTTAGCTTCTAGATTGATCTGAGATGGTAACCCTCTAGATGACCAGTGGTCTGGATACTGGATGTCATGTGGTCTGGACATCTTCCCCTAGTCCTTCAGGGAGCAATAAGGGTTATTAAGAGTTTCATGTCTGGGCATTGATTCAAGATGAGAAACTTCAAAGGTTTAAGTTCCCAGGCTACTTAAAACAAGAACAGAATTGTTTCCTCATGCCTCAACCTACTTGACTTTACTAATTTAGCAGTTCAACAATCTACCTATCTATATCTATCTATCATTGACCTATCTATCTATCAGAACTACCTGTTATCTATAGTCTACCTGTCTAGTTACTCACCGCCTTCCAGGCTGCTACTGTGATGCCTCAACACCATGAAGCAAACACACCTCGTGCTGAGCACAGGTGACCGGTCTCCCCAAAGTCACCCAGCTCCATCCTCCTGAGAGCCCTGAGGGGGGCACACTCTGTCTTGTCTCCATCTTGGGGAGGCAGGCACTGAAATAGAGAGCTTGTGTCACTGGCCCTTGTCAGCTTGTTAGGGGCAGGATGGAGTGCAATCCCGGACTTGTCTGAGCCCCCACTGAGCCGGCAGAAGGCGATGGCTCCAGAGGATTCGGGGTTATTTTCTCGACAAGACCACAGAAGGTGCATGGTTCAAACAGCTGGTTTCATTAAGAAACTGGCTCTTTAAAGCTCGGGCTTTGGATTCTCTCAGAAGTTCTTGACAAGTTGGCGTTTGAGGACAACAGAAGCCTCAGGGCTTCTGAGTGTCTCCAAGGCTATCGTGTGGGGGATCAGGGTGTGTGTGCTCAGACAGAAACTGATCTGACCTCAGGAGTGAGGTCCTCGCACAGCTGCTGGGGTCGGTGGTCTCCGTGGAAGTCACCGTCACAGCAGAAATGCTGAGACGGGCCAGCTGTGACACCTCCTCCACACACTGTGTGTTATTCCTGCCTGATGGTCTGCTGGGTGAATCTGGAGATGTGAGCAATTTTTTCAGAGGCTAAATAATTCATAGAGCCACCCTAAAGTAGAACTACAGAGCAAGATTCAGACACCTCTGGGTTCAGGCACCAGGTGCTTGGGGTTCCTTTGTGCAATTTGCTCACAGAAGTCCAAGCTCAGAGGAATTGCCTGAGACTCACCTCTGGCACCATCATTAATTCCCCAGTGGAGAAATATGCAGGTCCCTGAAGACACCAGGCACCTATTAGTGACAGGTGCAGGTACTGACCTGGACATTTCAGCATTTGTGTACTGGCACAACATTGGTGCCACTGAGGGCAGTAAACCCAAGCTAACAGACAAGACACAAATGAGTTCATCGTGTTCTCCCAGGCTCCACTGGGCAGTGCTAACATGTCATGTGCTCCCGCACTGCAATGAGCTTTTGCTGTGGTCAGTATTTACAGAGCATTAAAGCACCGAGTCGGAAATTAAGCACATCTATCCTCAAGTAACCATCTGGGGAAGCGTTGAGGAAGGATGCCTCCAGCTGTGATGCGGCCTGTGGTGATGTAAGTGTGCATCTCTGGATTTCCAAGAGGCACGTCTTTCCAGTCCAAAGTATGTCTGCCAGACGTGTTTTTACGTGACACGATTCTGTGCCCCCACCTCCCACCAGGGAGTCTAACCCTGTATCAAAGTAAATCTGCCTCTTTCCTGAGCACCCCACGACAGGGTGAGGGCCTGCAGAAGAGGAAAGGGACGGTGGCCCCATGGGGCTGGAGGCCAACAGGCGAACGCTGACTTCCAGCTGTTTCCTGCCACACGAAGAGTTTTCTCCAGCAAAGCTGCCAAAGTGAGTTGTTAACGTTGCAGCTTATAAAATGTCAAATGCTTTCCAAGGATTTTGATGCTACTTAATCCTAACGAACTGGAGTCAGTACAGGAAATGTGACGGTCAGCACCCCATTCTACAGAAGCTCAGACCGCAGACACTGCCACATCTCAGCAATACCAGAACCTGGCGGAGAAGTAGCAGATGCCACGCACCTCCGTGCCTGACTCCGAGTCCCAGCCTCATAGTCACGTTCTGGCAGCACATCAGCTTCTGTCCAGTTTTGGAAACTTGTCCGTGTGGAAGGCTGAGCTGGGGCTGAGTGAGGCCACTGCAAGAACTGCTATGTGACCCCACAGGCAGAACCTTAGTGGGACCCTGGTCACTCACCTCATAACCCGGGATCAAGGGAATCGCAAACCACAGAAGGTCAGCTACTGAGCTGGGAATCTGTGCAGTTAACATAGGGCTGCGCTCGTCGAGGACATAAATGGATCAGCACAAGAACACTAGACATTGCTGTTTACAGAAGAGACCCTTGAATTGTTTAGTGCCAACTTAGCTGTGACCCCCAACAGATGCTTCTCCACTTGTTCAGGCTCTGTCTTATCTATATGATCCCCATTTGATAGGAGGTGATCATTTCTCCTTAAATCAGGTGAGGCAAACAATGCTTTTCTGGATACCCTCGCACGCATGCCTTCTTATCCTTTGTCTTTTAAAAAAATCAGTTAATAAAATGACCTGTATTTTCATGTGTCATTCATTACATATGGGTAACACATGGTAAATAACATCAGTTGAAATGCCCCAAATAATCATTACAGAGCTAAAAGGTTATCTAGTCTTTCAGAGGAGGATCCGCATGTCCGGGCCCCATGAAAGCTTTCTCCTGTGTCTGGAGCCGAGCTCCCGGACAGCCCGCTTCCCGCTGCCTTCCCTCCCTTACCTGGGAACTGCTCCCTGCACGTGTTGGCACGGAGCCACACCCAAGGAAGTTAGATGGTAAGTCCACAGAGAGGACGAGCTGCTTCAGCGGCTGTGTCTCATCCTCAGTTCCCTGTACCATCTGTCCAGAGTCCCACAGGGTGGGCGTGCAGCTGGAGAGGCTGCAGGTGACCTTCGTCACCCAAATGTGTCATCCCAGCATCCTGGAGGGAGGAGAATCAGAACTACCCTGCTCTCCCTGCTTCCTCTCTTTCCCCCTCTCTGTCACATGAGCACACATGCACACGCACACACACACACACACACACACACCCCAAGTAGATAATAAAAACACCCAAATTGACAGAGGAGGAATTCTCTCCAGTTTACTTCAAAAAACCCCGCTAGTGAGTCTCCAGGAGTGGAAAGCTGCTCTGCCGGGAGCCTTTCTTCAGCTGGCATTCTTGGGATTAGTATTCGCTGGTGACACTCGCGTTGAGGCCAGCTTTCGTGGGCACTTTGGAGTGAGCTGGCTTTAGGGGATGGTAGAGAAGGGTAACTGTCATGCTCTCTCAAGACCTAAGGACACAGGTTGCTTGGTTAATTGCTAAAGACACCCTTATTTTACATATGCTCTAGTAACACTGCCAACCTATTAAATATAAAGCAGTTTATGATATTTTGTGGTCAGTAGTATTTTAGTGTGATGTATCAAACTCTTCCTCTTTCTGGAAAAACTTTAAGGTGGCTTAAAGTAAAACAGAATGCACTCAAGGTTAATATAAAGATACTAAGAAAAATAGAAATTTAAGAAAATTGACAGAAAGAACTGTGATTGAAATTCACATTTAGCCCTGAGCTTCCTGGGAGTCAGACAGTAGAGGAACACGTTTTCATTGGAAGTATGAGAGGGAACTGAACCTACCACCTCCTTAGCAGAGACAGTTTCTCATGGCAAGAAATGGTGAAAAAAGTGTATCCATTGTGGCTTCATTCAGATGATGTGATGATGTAATGAGCAATGATCAACAAAATGTGGATTTCCTGTGGCGGGGTCTTAAGTGACCCTGAAGAGGAACTTGGTGAAAGTCGGGGCGGTGAGAGGCTACACTTCAGTGCCCCAGGCCTGTGGCTCTCTACGGCTCTGCTGTCCTGAAGACAGAACTTGTGGTGACCAAGCAAACAGCTGACACCAGCAACCACCTTCCCAGGGAATCGTTTCCATCACTCCGGCATTTCTGGCACCTGGACAGCCACCCAGAGACATGGTGCTCTCAGGTGAGGCAAAGCTCCAGTGCTAGGGTGCTGTGTCAGCGACGGGGCAAGCCCCCGTGCTCCTGTGGTGACCTTTCACTCCGTTGTGAAGGTCGAGAAACCCAGCCTGCCCAGATGAAGAGCTACCCACATAGCAGCGGGTGCAGGACCAAAAGCAAAGTCAGCTCTACCTTCAGATACTGGATCTGGATCTGCTCTAGTGTTTGAGCAAAGCTCCTTTGAGTTCCCCAAGTTTCAAGCTGAGGATTTAGTATGAAACGTTTTAACCTTAAATGAATTTCAAGTCATACATCCACAGCAGCCCACTGCCAGGAAAAACCTCCTGTGATGTGCTTCATGACAACATGGCTTCCTGAGCACATGGCCTCCCCAAGGAGGAAACCTTCTAACCACCAGGCCCATCTGCCCACCAGTCAGGATGGCACAACTCCAAAAGCTGCTCACCATTCTCCTGTGCCTCATAACCAAATCTAAATTCCAGCTTTTGTGACCCTGGGAAATATTCTCTGAAAGGTTCTGGGTGGCCCTAGGAGACTCTGGGTAGTCATGTATGCCCCTGGCAGACCCTAGAAGGCCATGCATGGTCCTGGGTGAACTTGGGTAGCCCTAGGTAAGCTATGAATGAACCTCAATGACTCTGTTTGCCCTGAGTAGTCTTGAGTAGCTATGGGTAGCCACAAATGCCTCTGGGTGTCTCTAGGTGGCCCTGAATTAGCCATAGTGGGCCTGGATGGTCTTGGATGCCCTTGGTGGTCCTAGATGAGCTTGGGTAGCTGTGGATGGCTATGGAGGACCCTAGTTGTTCCTTAGTGACTATTGGTCACTGTGGATGGCTCTAGGTGTCCCTGGATGGGTCTGGGAATCACTGAGTATTCCTGGGAATCATGACCCTGGATGGCCTTTGATGACCCTATTGTCATGGATGGCCCTGAATGTTTCTGGGTTTGGTCCTGAATGGTTTAGAATGGCATTTGTTGACATTTGGTGATGTTTTGTATCTCTGAGTGTCCCTAGATGACCCAGGGTGGCCATGGGTGGCCATGGATGAGAGTAGGTGATTCTGATGGTTTTGCATGGCCTGGTAGTGCTGAATAACTCTGGGTATGATTGCCCAGGGTAACCCAGAGTGGCTCTAGATGACCTTGGGTGAGCCTGGATTATCCTTTTGATCTTGAGTGGCTGTGGGTAGCCATGAATGGCTCTTGGTTACCCTGTATGTCTGTGAGTGACCTGGTTCTACTATGGTGCCCCCCAGATGATCCTACATGTTCCTGGATGACTCTACATAACCCTAGCCTTACCAGGTTGGTCCAGGATACCCTCCAATGACACTAGATGGTCTTTCAGGTCTTGAATGCCCCTCAGAGATATTCTGAATGTCTCTGAGTGGACAGTGATGACCGTAGATGGTTTTGGAAGGGGGAAGCCCCTCTCTGAGATCACAGCATAAAATCTAGCACCTGCCCTTTCACTTCTCTTCCCCTGTGTATTTAAAGATGTTGGCTGGCATTAGAATGGTGGCAAACAGCTGATGGAGGGTGGCAATGTCTTCTGTAAGGGAAGGTGGGAGGGGGCATTCTGTTGATGGTGGCTCTGTGCTCTCACTGCCCTAGGTGTGGGTTTCACAGTCATCCTGATCTCACTCTATGTTGGCTTCTTCTACAATGTCATCATTGCCTGGGCACTGCATTACTTCTTTTCCTCCTTCACCATGGAGCTGCCCTGGATCCACTGCAACAACACCTGGAACAGCCCCAACTGCACAGATGCCCACTCCAGCAATGCCAGTGACGCCTTGGGCCTCAACGACAGCTTCAGGACCACGCCCGCTGCTGAGTATTTTGAGTAAGTGGGAGGTCCACTCCTCGGGGTTCAGTGACTCTTCACTTGCTGTGTCTGCCTTAGGAAGGGAAGGACACAGAGCTGAGCACTCTATTGCAGCTCAGGGGTCAGCTACCCACCCTTGCTGCCTTAAAAGAGTGTGGGAGGACCCTATCCTTGTCCTGTTCTCCTGTTTTCTTCCCTTGGATTCTTGTGGGACAACATGAGCATGAGTCCTCAGCAGAGACGGAAGGCTGAGTAGGCCCATGGCTACTCTGCCCTGCTCCCTGTTTGAGGTGGGAGGGGGCTGGCCAGAGGTACCACACACACTGTGTATGAAAGGCGCTGGGGCCTGGGCCCTGGGGGCTGCAGTGTCACCTCCAGTCACCTCCAGAGTGGGCTGGGCCCCAGGTTCTCATTCACCTGCCCTGCCTCCACAAGTAGGCCAGGTCCAGCTTTCTCCAAGAAAGATGCCTTCCTAGGCAAGCTAAACTGCAGCTCCACTAAACAGACCAGTCTGCAGGTGCACTGACTGTGTGCTTCTCACAATGTGCTCTTTTCCTCTTACAATGCTGGTCTTTTCATGGGGCTCTCCTCAGTCCCCATGTGCAGCAGCGCTTCATATGTCCCACTCCTCACCCCCAAGCCTGCCCCTCTGCACTGCACACTATGCGTCCCCCACCACCTGTAGGCCTATCCCTCTTCTCAAATGTGTTCTCTGAATCCTTTCTGACATTGAGCCAGCTCTTGGCTTCCCCTCCTCCCTCGTGGCATGAGGCAGGGTTTGCAAGGTCTGCATGGACTGCTAGAGGGGTTAGGTATTTTCTTAGAGCATCATTAGGAAGATTGTGGTTTGGGCATGGGGGTTGTGTGATGGGCTGATTTTAGGAAGACACCCTTTTGGGTGGTTTGGGATTTGACATAGTGAATGGTGTCTACGAGGCTCTTTTTCCCATAGTGGGAAAGAGAGGTGACTGCCAAGAACACCCTCCCCCATCCAGGGGGAGGGTGACTCCAGGCCTGGGAGGCTGAGGGCTTTCTTCTCATGGAACTCACAAGAAGGGTGTACTGGTTTCCGAGAATCTGCCTGGAATCTGCCCCATTCAATTTGTCTGGAAGATGTGGGGATGGGCATATCCTGGAGAAATGGAGACACAGGCAGGGTTACCTGAGTATGTGCATAGGACTCAGCAAGACAAGCAACCAAGAAATTATAGAATTGTCCAAACAGAGGAAAGCCAAGCATTCAATAAAGTGATTTTGTCTGTTCTTATGGGGGAAAAAACAGTGCTTCATTACTTCGTTTCCCAAATATCATAGTGTCTCATTAAGAGGCTGAAACCAGAGGTACGTGTGCCTTTGCCCATGTGGCCCCACTCTTGGAGCTAGTATGTAATGCAGAGAAGGGGCAGGGGACCTCTGCACACAAAGTAGCCATGCAGAGGTGGTTGTGGTGAGAGCCTGGGTGTGTCCTAGTCAAGTCCTACCACACACAAGGATGTTCAAAGGTAGCTCGTGCTGGAGATGGGTTTAATTTATCATTTTGCCAACAAAACGGTGGCTCAGTGGTCAAGCTAGCATGTCTTTTACAATTTCGAGATCGATCTTAGTGCAACTCAGAACATCTGGAAAGCTTGCTGCGATGTCGAAAGGTGCCGAGTGACACCGTTTTAGAACTGCTTATCTTTTGTTTGGCAGCTGTGGAAAGAGTTCATTTATCTAAGTGATTTTCAGATAAGAAAATTAGAGGGGAAAACTGGTTACTCTAGTGATTTATGACTAAGAATGCTAGAGGGAAAGAATATATGTGATACATGACTTTTAAAAATCAGACTAGTGAAATCTATTTGAAAATCTACAGCCTAGGGGGTAGGGGGACTGGGTTAAAAAAGGTGAAAGAAAACAGAAAAGAACCTCATAGAGAACGTTATGGTGATCATCAGAGAGAAAGGGGGTGGGAGGTAGAAGGGGGATACATAGGGATGGAAGGAGACTTGACTGGGGGTGGTGAACACGCAATACAATATACGGATGATGTGTTGTAGAATTATACCCCTGAAACCTATTTAATTTTGTTAACCAATGTCACCTCAATGATTCCATAATAAAGAAACCAACACATAAATAAAGGGCAAGTGAAAATCTCCAGTCTTGGAGAGAGATATTGAGACAGAAGGTGCCCAGGCCCCCACTTCATAAAGGGCAGGTTAGCAGGAGCAGATGCTGCACCAGCGCTGGAGGCGATGGTGGGACAAGAGTGAGGCATTCGAAGAAGGTTTACAACCAAGTCATGGATTAGTGACGATACTGAGGCCCTGGCGCTCCTCCCCGGAGTGGTGACTGGATTTCCCTGAGTCAGGTCCTTGTGACCATGTCAGGGCCTGCAGGTCAAGGTGTTTTTCAGAATTTAAACCCATTTCTGTAAAGTGCACCATAGTAAAAAGGATTGCATGTTCCTGCAGGCACATGTAATTAGGGGGCTCACCATGAAGTGCCATGAAGGCCAAGATACTGCCATTGTAAATTAGTAAAGCTCTAAGTCATACATTGTGGGCACGTGTAGCTCTGTCACTAGCCATCATGGGATTCCAGTCCCCTGTGCAATATATAAAGTTAGGAACTATCGTGCATTTGACAACTGGAATGTTAGCAGGGTGGATCTGAAAGGTCTTCACCGTGCATTTTAACTCCAGGTCCTCAGAGAGTACAGTAGCTGTCGGGCTTGGAGAGACGGCCAATCACTGGTCAATGGGAAGTGCTCATGCCTTCCTAGGCTGAGCCGTGCAGGCTCAGAATGGCTTTTTCATGCTCCATGGACTCTGTGTACAGAACTCTCCCCAGCAAGTGAGAGTCCTGCAGGAGGTGGTGTGTCCCCAGCTCCCAAGGGTTCCAGAAGCCTTTCTGCTGCAGCTTCCTCTACAGACAAACGAAAGGAAGCAGTCACAGTGGGGATGACTCCACCCATGTGACAACTCAGCCAGCCTGGGGACTAGGTAGTGAAAAATCGCTAGCCCATGAAGTTTTCTTTATTTTCAGCCTTCTTACCTGAGAGATAGAAACCCTTTAGTAGTCACCCCCAATTTGCCCATTTTATGGGGTCTCCATTTCTCACCCAGAACCTCTTTCCTCATTAGTCCCTGTGCTTGCTAACCCCCCATCTGCAGTCCCTAGTGGGTATGCATGAGAAAATGCTATAGACTCAGAGCAGAAACCAGAAGTTCATGGCTGTGGCTCCAGAATCATGAAACAATGCAGTGAACACACTTGACAGATATGAAATCTGAGCTAGGAAAGGCCTCTAGAAACCCCAAAATAGGCCCATACAACTCCCACCAATTTAAAGTGTCCCTCAGTCCTGTAAACACTCATCAATACCATCTTCACCTACTTTCTAATATAAATTAGAAAGCTACAAATCTATAAATTTGCCTCCAAGAGACTGCTTTAGCTGCCTCCCATAGTTTCATATATTGTATTTTCATTTTTATTCAGTTCAAAGTATTCCTTGATCTGCCTTGTGATTTCTCCTTTGACTCATGAGATATTTTTGAAGGGTCGTTGTTTAACTTTTTGAAACCTTTGGAGATTTTTTACATGTGTTTCTGTTATTGACTTCTAATTTAATCCTGATTTGGTGAGATAACATACTTGTAAAACCTCATTATTTCAAAATATACAGTGAATTCTTTTATGGCTTAGTATATGGTTGATACTGGTAAGTGTTCGACAGGCACCTAAAAAGAATGCGCGTCCTGCCCTGACTGGTGCGGCTCAGTTGCTTGGGCATCATCCCACAAAGTGAAAGGTCATCAGTTCAATTCCCAGTCAGGACACATGCCTAGGTTGCCGGTTCAGTCCCCTATCAGGGAGTCCCCTATGAGAGACAACCTACCAATATATCTCTCTCATGTTGATATTTCTCTCCTTTTTCTCCTTCCCTTTCTCTAAAAATAAATAAATAAAATCTTTAAAAGAGAGAGAATGTGTGTCCTGCCGTTGTTGGGCTGAGAGTCATGTGTCAGCCAGGTCTTGTTAGCTCCTGGTGCTGTGCAGGTCTCCTTACTGATTCTCTGTCTACTTGTTCTACTGTTAGTGAGAAAGGGTGTTGAATCTCAACCATAATTGTAGATATGCCTATTTCTCTTCAAGGCTCTATTAGATTTTGCTTCATTCATGTATTTTGACTGTCATGAATATTTATGAATATCAACTCTTTGAACTGACCGTGTCTTTATTATGAAATGTCCCTCTGGGTAATACTTCCCATTCCAAAGTTGACTTTGTCTAATAGTATGTATGATCACCCAAGCTTTCCTATGAGTGCTGTTTTCTGCTTATGCATTCAACATTCCGTGGGCTCTCCTACCTTTATGTAGAGCCAGGCTTCCATTTCATCTGAAGAATTTCACTGAACATTTGTTATAGGGCAGACATGCAGGCAATGAATCCTCTCAGCTTTCTTTTCCACCATTGTACTTTTAACCTACATGTGTCAGATTTAACGTGGGTTTCTTGTAGACAGCATTGAGATGGTTCTGACTTTTTTGTTCAGCGTCTCAGCTTTTTTATTCACAATCTCTGTCTTTTCTTCAGTTTCTAATCAGTAATTATCAGTATGGTTGGGTTTAAGACTTTCATCTAGATATTTCTTCCTCTCCCATCTCTTCTTTGTTTCTTGTTTCCTGCGTTTATTCCTTCTTTTGAATTAATCAATTTCAGGTTTTCATTTTACCCACACTGTTGGCTAATAAGCCCTAGCTCTTTGTTTTAATTTTTAGTGGATATTACAGGGTTTACAATATATACATTTAGCATACTATAGACTACCTTCAGATAACATTATACCACTTCACATGTAATGTGAGAGCCATCCACACTATATCTCCATTTCCCCTCATGTCCTTTATGGACATAAATTTTGTTTCTACAATATGCGTAAACCCCACTATATATGTTACTGTTTTTTATTGAAACAGTGAATTACATTTTTAAATAAACCTCAAACAGAAAAAGAACCTTCCTATTTACCCATTCATTCAGCATTTTGAGTGCTCTCCTACCTTAATGTAGAGGCAGGTTCCCATTTCATCTGAAGAATCCCATTGAGAACTTCTTGTAGTGCAGACTGCAACCAATGAATTTTCTCAGCTTTTGTTTTTCTGAAAATAATTTTGCCTTTTTTTGGGGGGGAGGGATTTTTTCCTATGGTGGTAAACTATACATAACAGACAATTTGCTATTACTACTGATTTTAAGTTTACAATTCAGTGGCATTAAGTAATTTCACATTGTTGTACAGCCTTCACCTCCATCATCCCCAGAACTTTCCATCATCCCAAATTGAACCTTTGTCCCCATTACCCACTAACTCCCCGTTCCCTCCCCAACCCCCGGGACCCACCATCTACTTTCTGTCTCTGCATCTGACACCTCTAGAGACCTCATATCAGAGGAATTATACAGTATTGTCCTTTGTGTCTGGTTTATCTCACTTAGTATAATGTCTTCAAGGTTCATTCATGTTGTAGTATGTGAGAGTTCCCTTCCTTGTTTAATGCTGAATAATATTCCATTGTGTGGACCACATTTGGTTTATCAATGGACACTTGGGTTGCTTCTACCTTTTGGCTACTGGAAATAATGCTGCTGTGAACAATGGTGTAAAGATATCTGTTTGAGTCCCTGCTTTCAATTCTTTTGGGTGTATACCCAGAAGCAGAACTGCTGGATTATATCAAAATGCTGTATAATATTTTAAGATACTACCATACTGTTTTCCACAACAGCTGCACCATTTTGCATTCTCACCGAAAACACATACAAGTTCCAATTTGTCTACATTATTGACAATGCTAGTTTTCTGTTTTGGTTTTTTCTTTCTTTTTTTGATAATAGCCATTCTAATGACTGTGTGGTGGCATCTCGTTGTGGTTTTGATTTGCATTTCTCTAATGATTAGTGATGCTGAGCATGAATTAATGAGTTCATTTGTCATCTGTATACCTCCTTTGGAGAAATATCTACTCAAGTCCTTTGCTCACTGTTGAATTGAGTTATTTGGAGGGTTTTTTTTTTAATTTTTGGTTATTGTTCACTTTTAGGAGCTCTTTATATATTCTGGATATTAATTCCTTATCAGATGTGTGATTTGCAAATATTTTCTCCCATTCTGTGGATTGTCTTTTTACTCAGTTGATAGTGTGTCTCGATGCACAAAAGTTTTCCATTTTAATGAAGTTAGTTATCTATCTTTTTCTTTTATTGTTTGTGCTTTTGGTGTCATATGAAAAAATCCATAGCCGAAAAGGAAAAAAATCAGAACAAAATCAAACTAAGCTCATAGACATAGAGAACTGATTGGTGGTTGCCAGAGATAAGGGGCTAGAGGGTTAGAAAAACTGGGTGAACTGTTTTTTTTTGTTTGTTTAAATAAATCGAATATTTTAATTAAAAATCCATTGCTAAATCCAAGGTCTTGAAGATTTATTTATGCCTGTGTGTTCTTCCAATAGTTTCATAATTTCATCTCTTATGTTTTATCTCTTACCCATTTGAGTAGAGCTTTGTACTGGTGTGAGGGAGCTATGGATCGATTTTCTCCTGGCTGTAGGTCACATTTTCTTGCTTCTTGTTATGTTTATAAACTTTTATATCAGGTGCTGGACTTGGTGATTTTTACATTTGTGCTATTTAGATTTTGCAGTCTTCCTTTCACGTGTGTTGGATTTGCTCTGATAGAGAGTTAATTTGATTGTGGCACAGTTTTCTCCTTCTGCACCTTGTTCAAATGCTTCTGGGGCAGCCTTTGTTTCAGGAATGTTCATCCCCTCTACTGAAGTGGCCCTTCCAGAGTCCACTGAACTCTCCATGTGATCAGCAAGCCCCATGCCCTGACTGGTGGGAGCTTAGTGGTCCTCAACCCTGTGTGAGTTCTGAGACCTGTAGAGTCTCACCCTGTGGCTGAGTCCGTGGGCCCCGGTGGAGAGCCTTTCTAGCACCTCAGACTTCATCACTGTGTCCTTCACACAGCAAAACCCCATGCTGCGCTCAGGACCCCCTAACTGCCATTGGGAAGGTGCCTTCAGAGGGGAAGTGAGGTCTTGCAGGGCTCACCTCATCACTTCCCTTCTCCCAGGAGTCTTGGCCCTGTGCCAGTCCCACATCTGCAAACACTCATTTGGTGTACTTTGTCCAGCTTTCTAATTGGTATGGTGTCAGTCTCTCATGGCCAGAATGGAGGCTCTTCACCCCCTTGCCATGGCAGCCAGCTCCCCTCCCCAAGCAGAGCACGGGTCCAGGTCCTAGCTGACTTCAGGTTGGAGAGCATTCTTACCCTCGGTTCCTGGGTTCCTTGTCTGTAAAAGGGAAGGACAGCTGCAGTAGGCACCCAATGTGCAGTACAGGTAAAGCCCAAGGCATGACTGGCACACCCCAAATGCTCCAATATCCAGATCCAAGAACCATGACAACAAACGCACCTGAAGAAGGAATGCAGCAGGAAGTGGAAGTGTTTCAGCCCTGCGAAGGCTGGTAACATCCCAGGCCATCACTATTTGGTCCTCCAGGCTACTCACATTCCAGAAATTCCTGCATTTCAGCCCTAAACCACCTTACCCAGACATCCTTTCATCATCCCACCACATGCCTGCTCTTAGGAAGCACCTACCCTTCCCTGTGCCCTGAGGCATCCTGGCATGACCAGTGTGTCTGTCCTCTGCAACACTGGTACCTGCTGGCTCTTCTTCCCAGCTGATAGCATCTGCAGGGCCCCGTCCTCTGAAGTGTTTGTGGGGTTTCACACAACTTTAAACAAGAGGAATTTTTAGTCTTGGGGAAGGGAATTGACCAGTGCAGATGAGGTGCTAATTCTCAGAGCAACTTGCAACATTTAAGGTGCACACCAGAATGGGCAGTGTCCTAGAAGCAGCTTTATAAGTCCTTGAGCAGAAACATGCACTTTCTCCCTCCAGGCGTGGTGTGCTGCACCTCCACGAGAGCCACGGCATCAACGACCTGGGCCCTCCCCGCTGGCAGCTCACATCCTGCCTCGTGCTGGTCATCGTCTTGCTCTACTTCAGCTTGTGGAAGGGAGTGAAGACTTCTGGGAAGGTGAGGCCACAGCCTCACCAACTGGGATGTAAACACCTGGCCATGGCTGGGCAGTGGACGGGGGCTATGTTTGGGTGTGGAGTGGAGGGATAACTGTGGTGGGCTGGGTAGTGGACAGGGAGCCCATGTTTGGATTGGGGAGTAGACGAAGAGGCCATGTTTGGGTTGGGGGGAGGACAGGTAGCTGTGGTTGAGCTGGAGAGTGGACAGGTGGACCAAGGTTAGGTTGGTGAGTAGATAGAGGTGGCTGTGATTATGTTGGAGAGTGGGCAGATGACCATGTTTGGGTTGGAGAGTAAACAGAAGGCCAAGGTTGGTTTGGGGAGTGAACAGGTGGACTGAGGTTGGGTTGGGAGGTGGAGAAGCGGCTGTGATTGGGTTGAGGAGTGGACAGTGACCATGATGAGCTGTGGAGTAGAGGGGTGGCTGTGGTTGGGCTAGGAAGTGGACAGGGGGCTGTGATTGGGTTGGGGAGCCAGCACATGACAATGGTTGAGGAATGACGTCACAGGGAAAGCACCACAGCAGAGTGTTTCCAGCATTAAGACAAGCACAACATAAATTGTTTGTTTTGCTGATGAAAACATTTTGGTTATTGCCTGGACACCCAAAGTGATTTTGAACAAAATGTGTCCATCACTTGTAATAACACATGTAGTGAACCACCAACACACGGAATCTTTTGTTCATGACAGTGCTTTTCTTCCCCTCCCTGCAGCCCAGAACCCATCCTTTACACAGAATCCACGTGCACAATTTGCACAATCAGTGAAATGTGCTCACATCTCATGCATCAAAAATTCAGCCACTCCTGCTTACTCATACTGTGACAGACCAAATACGGAACAGGAATGTTCCTTCCTTGCCAAGTTGTTTGTCCTCTTTTAATCCCTGGGAGAGATGCACAGGATAGAAGGCATTTTATAGTCTCACCCCATTGAGCATTTGCTGAGCTGGTGTCCTGTGAATGTTTGGGATGTTGGGCTTCCCAATCAGAGGCCACCTTTCTCTTAATCCAAACCATCGGGATGACCTTGTGCCCACTTCCTGCCAGCAGGTGGCCTGTGCAGCCTGGTGACACTGTCCTCTCCCCAGGTTGTGTGGATCACAGCCACCATGCCATACATGGTCCTTTTCGCCTTGCTCCTACGAGGAATTACTCTTCCGGGAGCCATGGATGGCATCAGAGCATACCTGAGTGTTGACTTCCATCGGCTCTGTGAGGCGTCCGTGAGTATGCCCACTGCTCAAGGCCCTGCAGCCTGTGTGGACTCGTGGGCATGGTGCCAGGGGGCTCTCTTTTAGGGAGCATGCGATCCCAAACACAGCAGGTCATCTGGAATTTCTCACTCACCCTGTAAATCCAGCGGTGCTGGCTGCCCTGCTGCACGCAGGGCTCTGCAGGACAGGGTGCACACCTGCCTCCGCTGGTAGAGTTCGCTGTCTAGTACCGGCACAGAGGGGAGCTGAATGGAACACAGAAGGGAGAGGAGGGAGCAGGTCCCCTGAAGGGTCTCTGCAGGGATAGAGTGAAGGCTGCTCTTCCCCCTCACCAGCCCGCATCCTGGAGGGATGTTCTTGGGTTCCCTGGATAAGCAGCAATGGGGCTGCCCAGTCTGGGCCAGAGAGATTTGCCACTTGCCTAGAATGCAGCCCTGAGCTCCAGCTCCCTGTTCGTCAGCCCAGCGAGGCTGAGACCTGCCAGCATCGCAGGAACCAAGGATCCCTCCTCAGGAAGCCAAACCTCATTGGTGAAACACTCCAGGTGCCCAGAGCACAAGAGCATGATCTAGGTCACATCATATCAAAAACTAAGTCTAGATTTGGGCTGTAGATTTCTTCAGCAAAGAAAGAAATACTTGGAGACAACTTTCCGGGAAGAGGAGGCTTGGCCAGGCCATGGGAGAGGGGTCTCCCAAGAAAGAGAGAGAAGGGGTGGCATTGCAGGGAAACAGCCCAGAAATGACAGCGACCACTGGCAGGTGGATGTAGGGGTGATAAGAGTGGCAGCTTTAGAAAGGGGCGTGTTGCAAATTGAGGTGGACTAGATTGAGGCAGAGGGTGGGGTTCCAACAGCCACACAGGGAAGCTCAACTAGCTGTGGAGGGAGCATGTGGGCAGAGGAGAAAGTTCCAGGCTGAAGGCAAGGGGCCCTTTGGAAGGTGACTGCCTTATGCTACTTGGTTGCAATGAGAGGCAGGTGTGCGGCTCATCAGGGCTCAGAAAGAAGCAGCCTGGAGGCAGAAATGGAAAGGAGTGGGTGAGCAGGGAGGGCCATCACGGCTTCAAGCCCCTAGGAAGCCCCAGGAGGGAAAGTTGCTGCAGGAGCCATAGGAGGAAGTCTCCTTGAACACAACACCTCAAGCCCATAAGGTGAGGAGAGCAGTGAGTGACAGCCGTGTGGCATTGGCTAGAAGCCATGCAAAGACAGGAGGTGAGGCCGTGAGAGCAGACACATGTTCCACGAGTGTGAAGGAAGAGGGAGCTGGACAACCAAAGAGAGAGGAAATGCAGCAGAGGCCCCAGACCACAACTCCAGGCAGCAAGCAGGAGGAAGCAACACAGACGCTGGCACTAATTCATAGTGGATTAACTGAGGTCGAATGGGGAAACGATACTGATATGCCAAGGGAAATCGCAAATAATGCACAAAGATGCAGCCTGCTTTTCTTCCCGCTCCTTCAGGCCAGTGACACAGGAAGGTTTATTCTCTGAGATGCATTTGCCTCTGATCATGTTGCTGATGCCAGTTGCTTGTTGATAATGATGTTGAGTTTAAATTCCACTCTGTTCCACGGAGCTGGAGGTCTCTCAGCCTGAGACATCGGCAGGGAGGACAGGGAGCTGAGGCCTCGGTCTTTACACAATTGCCTGTGACAGCTGGTGCTCGCGTCCCGCAATTATCTCTAACAGCCGCTCGTCTCCCCTCTGGCTGCAGGTGTGGATCGACGCTGCCACCCAGATATGCTTCTCGCTGGGCGTTGGGTTTGGCGTGCTAATCGCTTTCTCCAGTTACAATAAATTCACCAACAACTGCTACAGGTAGGTTATGAGCTCCCGTCCCATCCCCTCCCATAAGGGGGTCTGCAAAATCAAGGGGGCATCACTGATACAGGAGTGGGGGTGTCATAATATGTCCCTGGTTGAAAGGAGGGAAAGGGGGAAATAGGCTGTGCATGTAAAACCTCTGAGCCAAATGGCTTTTTTAAATATTTTATTTATTCATTTTTAGAGAGAGGGGAAGAGAAGGAGAAAGAGAGGGAGAGAAATATCAATGTGTGGTTGCCTCCTGAGAACCCTGTACTGGGGACCTGGCCCGCAACCCAGGCACGTGCCCTGACTGGGACTCGAACTGGTGACCCTTTGGTTCACACCAAATGGCTTTTTAAGTGGAAATTAAAATGGCATAGCTACAGGCAAAATGTTGATTCTTGTTTTAAGGGAAGTATTGAAACACACAAAGGTGTGTATCACTTCCC
>PVKM010024165.1:0-20698 GCA_004027735.1 Carollia perspicillata
CCTTCATGGGCTGCATGTTTAGGCTCCTTTCCCTGATCTCAGTTCCCTACTTTTATTTCTATTTCCCTCTTCTTAATTTTCTATTGCTATTGTATCATCATTTGATATTGTAAGTGAAGTAAAATCCTTTATGGAATGAAACAAGTTGTAAACAAGCAAGAATCAAAAAACCCTCTTACCTTTGCTGCATGCTCACCTGACTGCCTTGGTAAACTGCCTACGCCCTAGACTTTCCTGCAATTTGTTTCAAAGACCCTATTCTATCAGCTTTAATAACCCCGAAGTACCAGTCGCTTGGAGACAGTGTTTATGGTAGAAAGGCACTGTGACCAGAATTGGAAGTTCGCTGTTCCCGGCTCTACCATTTCACTGCCTTGTGCTCTTGGGAAGTTACTCCTCCTGGCCTCGAGTTGTCATCTAAGTGTGATACTCTATTTGTTACGGTGTTGGTATTATTCCAAGCAGCTTTGATAACTACAGTCCTCAGTATCACAAATAACAAAATCAAATATGCTGCTCCCTCTAGCAGTATTTTACTAGAGAATGTAATTTACGCTATGTCTTAGATGCCATCATATTTTCCTATAGAATGTAATTCATGCTATGTCTTAGATGCCATCGTATTTCCAAAGCGAGCACACCAAAGGGAACTTGATACGAGGTCATCTCATCTAAGGAGAGTGAACAATCATGGGCTCTGAGAAGGTCACAGCCAAGCTCTGCACGTGATGTGAGAACAGGGCCCATTTCCTTAAAGGTCTCAGTGTGTGTGCCTGTGAGACAGGAGACCCCAAGGGCACTTGGAAATCTGGTGGGGTACTTTTGGTTGTCAGAATGGCTGGGGGCCCACACGGGCAGGCTGTGGATGGGTCAGGGATACTGAACAGCCTGTACCATGGGGGAAGTCCTGCACGACAAAGAACCCCTGTAGCCCAAAGAGCCAATAGACCATGCGGAGAAATACTGGGGGCTCAGAGGTGGTTTTATACTCCATCCCTAATTAATAGTAATAATAGTAAAAACTTCATTTCTGTAAAATCATTTATTGAAGTTGCTAAAATTAATTATCAAAGTTAGTTACTTAGGAAGTCTTTTGGCTGGTATCCAATAATTTAAGCAAAAGACTGAGAAACTCAAAACCTTTATTTTAAAATCTGGCTTACTGACTGACTGCCTTCACCAGTTTCTTACCTGTGAAATGTTATTCACTGAGAAAATAAATTAAAGCGCGCACACACACACACACACACACACACAGAGGCTTCCTCCCAACTATATTATGATAATTAGTAAGGGAGAGGGGAACACTTCCTAATTAATTAAAATATGTAGTAGTAGCAGAAAGAATAATGAAAATAATTACAAAATGCTCCTTGTTTCTCATTTAATACCATGACACCAGGACCCAACTATGTGACTCTAAATATGAGATTTCTGCTCAGAGTTCTATCCTAAATCTTAGTCTCATAAATCTAACTGCCAACTGGATACACCACAGATAACCTAAAATGCAAGGTTCCCACGAATGTTTGTGAATTGTTAGGTAGAATTAAATCTAACCTTTTTTGGCACTTGTCAATTTTCTGAGTCCTTGGGCCCCCGCTATTTTTTTTTAACTCTAGGAAAAAGGCAGGGTGGCTGGGTCTGCTCCTGAAGGCAATCACAAAGGCCATAGGTTACTAACTTACAGAACTAGGACTTGAACTCAGGCTCACTAGCTCCCAGGCCAGCACTTTTCCCCTGGGTTGCTTTGCCCCTCTGAGAGTTTGAGGGAGCAATTGCTGTCAAACTCAGCTAGGCGATCTGGGGTGAGGACAAAGCTCATGCTCTGGGGCCACATCATTCTGCCAGCCCAGAGAGCAGGAGAAGATGGCATGGTCTGCCCAGGCCAACAGGGAGCCCTGGAAACAGACAGGGAAAGGGAGGAGGAGCAGAAGAGCTGGCCAAAAGAACAGCCCTTCAAAATGATTTCACTTTGCAAATTCAATTGCAAAGACAGATGGATTTTCCAGCAAGGCTGGAGAGCAAATTATGAAATCTGCTTTCCCAAGGCAATTGGGACTGAAAAGCTTCATTTTAAAAATTCACACTGGATAGAAAACTCAAACTCTATGACTGTGTGAAGTGTTCTAGCTAGATTAAGCATAATGCTATCAAAACAAGTGATTCATATATTCTGCTCATTTTTCTATTAGTACATGGGCTTTTGGTTGGGGCATTTTCAAAAACATGGAAAAGAGCAAACTGGAATTGAAATTGTGAATCCGTGTGCTGCCTTCAGTTTTCTTCCCTTTACGTCTAACTGAGATTACATAGGAAATTAGAGGCCCCGAGGCTGATTTGCGCATGCGCAGTGCAGAGACTGCGTGTGAACGTGTTCTGAGCTCTCGTGGCCGCTCGCAATCTAAAACCCCATTCGCCTCCTTTATTCAGGTTGCAAATGCAGAGGGTCAGAGGTACCTGTAAAAATCACCTGAACTACAGCTTCCCAAAACGTCTGCTGGCTCTTGATATACTGCAATTTTGTTGCATCAGGGAGGGATGGGTGCCAAACCAGTCCCCTGTGCATCTACACTCCTATCTCCCACTGACCACTTCTCTATAAACATAAATAACGAAACCACCCAATCTTCCCCACGCTGATCACGTACAGTAATGCTAATGTGGAATGCCATTAGCGCCAAGACCCAGAGCAGGCAACTTTAATGCTTCCGTGGCTTGCTTTCATCCTCTTGGTGTGCATGTTTTTACATTAGTGAGATTCTACAATGAACTAAAATTGAACATAATAATCTCAAAAATATGTTTTCAGTTATAAAAATAATACATGTTAAAAATGCTCTGGCAGACAGGAAAGTTTGGCTCACCCAACACTCACTTTTAACTTCCTCCTTCTCCCTTGCTCTCTTTGGCTGTTGGGCTAGAAAGCTAAATATTCATTCTTCCAGTCTCCCTTGCAGCCAGGGTTGGGCCAGTGACACTATCGTAATCGGTGGACAAAAGCTGAAGTCTGCTGGTATTTTATGGAAAGCTTTTGCTTTCTTGATAATAGGGTACAGAGCAGCTGGCTCAGCATCCCCGGCTTCTCCTGATTTGAACACATCACGATGTCTGGAGCTTCAGCAAACGTCACGTGATCACGAGGCATAAGGAACTGGCGTGAGAGAAAGGCCAAGGGAATTGCAGAGTAACGGGCCCTATTGTCCTTGACCTCTGAACCAATGTCAGGAGCCTCACACTTAATGTTTTGTGAGAAGAATAAGCCTGTATTTGTTTAAGTCACTGTGAATCAGATTTTCTGTTTCTTAGTCAAAAGATTACTGTTAGTATATTCAATGAAGAAAATGTAAAATACAGAAAAATTCTGTCTGTCTATGTAGTCACCTATCTATGCCTCTATTTTCATGACTCTCTGAGATCGTCATTGCTAACATTTTAGTATAGTTTCTGACAATTTGTTTTTGTGTTAGAGTGAATTGTTTTGTTCATATTATTGAGATCATACTATATGTACTAATTTTTAAACATAATTAAAAGAAGACTAGGCTCTTAAAGGAAGATAGTAATAAGAAGGATTTTGATGACAGATATCTGCCATTAGCTCTTTGTTTAGAACTAGGTCATTCAGGATGGGCTTATAGGAGGTAAACAAATCTTTTTTTTTTTTTGTCTTAATAAATTTTGGTAGTGAAAGTGGACATTATGTTGCTCTCTACAGCTCTGTTTTGTAGAATAAAAAATGTTTTTATTTCAGCTGCTCTTCTCAGCATCTTCACAAGGAAAAGCAAACCAACCTGACGGAAGCGCTAGGACAGAACTACCTCACTGTGGTTTTCGGTGGCGTCACACTAGACAGGAGGTTTCATTCAAAAGGAGGGGTGCAGGATGTGGCGAAAGGAAGATATTCTCTGGTGTTGGTCAGGAAGCCAACGAAAGGCAGTTCAAGGTACAGGACAGATTCAAACTCCTTTGTCAGTAGAAGCCACCTTACAACACACCTGCCAACTGAAATGTGGGCGCAAGATGAGAAAAAGACCCTCGAAGCTCTATTAACACTTCCTAGCTCTTGTCTTTGCCTCTTTGTTCTTTCCTTCTATATTTTAATAGAGCTTATTCTCCACTTCGCTGACTCAGTTTCCCACTTTGTCTGTTCTGCTCAGTTCTAACTTTATTGCAGGTTTTATATTTTTAGGTTTCTTGCAATTCACCCATCTTCCTTTTTCCCTGATTCCCCGCCCCCACTATCAACCTGCTTCCTCACTGTTATCTTCTACTCCTATTTCATGACTTTTTGCATCTATTTAATATTAAGGATTCCAAACTTGTATACACATTTTATTAGTTACAGCAGTAAACACTTTTTAAAGGTCTGCTTACCTTCTGAGAATCAATATTGCCTCTCCCTTATTCTGCAGCAATTTTTCATTTATCTCTATTTTTTCCTGTTTGACATTCAAATAAAGAAGCTGTGTCTAATATTTACTTGTAAATAAAGTATGTGCTCCAATGGGATTTGGTTCCCTTCTCCAGCTTGGAGGCTGGTCAAGTCCTGGTCTCAGATCTTTAGCTGGATGACAGAATGATGATGTATATAGTGCCTAGCTTGATTCCCATGTATAATAAAATACATTTTAATAGCTGAAATTATTGAGGACCTACTACGTGCCAGGCAGTGTTCTAGGCATTTTACCTGTGTTAATATAATTCACACAAGAGCTATGAGCTAAGTACAGTTGATCCTTGAATAACAAGGAGGTTAGGGGCACCTGTCTACCCTACCTACACCATGTAGTCAAAACCTTCATATAACTTTTTTTCTTTTATTATTTTAATCTTAGAGAGTAGGGAAGGGACGGAGAAAGCAAGGGAAAGAAATATTAATGCAAGAGAGAAACAGTGATCTGTAGCCTTTCATATGTGTCCTGACCGGGGACAAAACCATGCAACCCAGGCACATGCCTGACAAGCAACTGAACCCAGTGACCTTCTGGTTTGCACGACAACACCCAACCAGCTGAGCCACACGGGCCAGGGCAGACGCGCACATAACTTTTGACTCCCCTTAAACTTAACTACAGTTGTCCCTTAGTATCTGTCCACCGGAGACTGGTTCCGGGATCCTTCATAGATCCTAAAATCTGTGAGTCCTCAAGTCCCTTAGAGAAAATGGTACTGAAGAATGCACACAGTCAGTCCTCTGCTCTGCAGGTGCCCAGACGAGGATCAAAACGATGTTTTTGATCTGCAGTTAGCTAAACCTACAGATGTGAAACCTGGGTATGCAGAGGCCCAACTGTGAACTTATTACTAAAAATCCATATATAAGTGAACTTAGGCAGCTCAAACTCATGTTGTTCAAGGGTCAACTCATTCCAGATCAGTCACAGACAAGTTAAGAGACTTGCCCAAGGCCATACAACTAGAAAGTAGCAAGCTGGACTAGGAAACCAGGCAGTCTCATTCTAAAGTTTAAGCTCTTAATCAGTATATTTGATAGCATTTAATGGCATCTGGGCAATAAACTAAGGCTTCTATGAGTAGGTTATAGGTCAAGAAGGAGGAATCTGGGGAGATGCTTTCTATGCTCAGGGGCTTCTAAATCATATCTAGATTGCTCCCCTGAAGCCTGGCTTTGGGTGTCCAGTTGTCTCACCTCAACTTCAGGTGGAGGTGCAGGGTGGTAATTCTTTAGGACGAAGTCCCAAAGGGTTCCCTAATACGGAAAAGATGAATTCTAAACTGCCTAACCACTCTCGTCTTCCATGCCTCACCAGTACGAACCCTCTAGTCCAGCTAGCTCTCTCTTCTGTGCTCTTCAAAGGAGTAAATTGAATACACTGCACACCCTAGAGATATAATAACGGTGGCAATTATGATGACTGAGTGTTACACAGATCTTGCCTCCAAAGAGCTCACCATGCTCTCGTCTCTGTCTTCCCTTTATCTTTCTCGTATTACTCAGAGGGAGGCAAAGTGATTAATCATTCATTTTCCAGATGGAGAAACGGAAGTACAAAGAAGGGGAGCAACCTCCCCAAAGTCAGACAGCTGGTTACTGTCAGTATGTACCTGTTTCCTATCTCACCTCCTTAGCCTCAGGTCCTGTGAACTCTGAGAGTGAAAAGTAACTTGATTTATTAGTCTCTGTTGGCTTGGGCATAATTTGCTAAAACGCCTTTATCATTCTTTCAGCAAACATTTACTGTAGTGCCATAGTGGGCATTGGGGATAAGAGGTGATGAACACAGGGGCCTGCTCACAACCTGGTCCAGGAGGCGTGGCCATAGCACCGGGTAATAGGTGTAGAAACAGAAGTGCCACAAACAATACACAAAGCCCTCTACTAGGCAGGTGTTCATTGTAATGACCACTAATGTGGCTAAAGGCTGTTCCAGTGGAGAGAAAAAAAAAAGAAGAATGCTTTTACACCCTGAACTTTGCCAACATGAAACAGTATAGATCAATAGTATGTAGGCTTGCAGCAAGAGAATTCATATTCCAATTTATAATGTGCTTTTTATTTGCAATAGTTCACAGAGGTCTGTTTGAAAAAGGGATTATCACTAATCATTAAAAAGACAGGTTAATTGGCTTAACAGTGATTTTTTTAAAAAAAATCATTAATGAAATTTATTCAGCATAAAAATGCATTCATAAGTAATTCACAAATGCTTTAAACATACCCATCCATTAAATTTTAAAAGTGTTGCATAGCTCATTACAAAAAACTAGTTAAGAGACAAAAGGGTGAGTTTTCTTTTATGAAGCATCTTCATGAATTAGGTGGAACAAATACCACACTGGGGGCTCAGAGACGCACATACTCATCAACAATCCTGAGAGGGTCTGGGGAAATGGAAATTAGAGAGCAGCAAAGTCCCACTGTACTCTCTATTACTGTAAGATACTGCACCTCTGAGGCAGAAAACGACATACGAAGCGAGAGGACACACTGTGGTCCCAGGGAGGAGTGGAGAGGATTGAGGAGGGAACAGGATTCGGGCTCTCAGTCTGAGCAGAGGTAAAATGATACAGCAGCACTGAATGGTTTGCTTCTATATCGACCGGTTTCTGCAGCAATTTCCTTCAGTTTCTGAAGTAATAAACATCCCATCCTGATGACAGTCTCTAAAATACACTGGGCTAGGGATTGCCGGTGAAGGAATCCTTCCTTCAGGAGGACAGGAAAGTGGACAGGAAAGTGGCCTTTCCTTAATATAGTGAAATAATATAATCACAAAATAGTTTAATCTAATTATTGGGCTGGACCCTGGCGTACTCAGAGTGCTCAAAAACACAAATCTAATAAACTGTAGTTGGGCTGGACAGCCGAGAGCGGTGGGTTTCCAGTGTTTTGTAGCCAGTGTCGGTCAGCATCTCCAGCCCTGCGTGGCGTCTGAAGTGAAGTCACATTCCACGCTCCTCTTCAAGTCCCACTTTCTACAGCAGTTCACTTAAATACAGACGGACTCAAATCTAAGCAAGTACAAAGGCAGTATTTCCACAGAAACAATGGCAGTTCTCAAGATGTGCTGGCCCCAAGAGTCACTGTCTAGTCTACGCTACGGAAATTTAATTGAAAGGGGAACATGCCATGCCTCACCCTTCTAGCGGGGAAAGGCTGCCACCACGTAAATACAGGGTCACAGCAAAGGAATTATCTAGTTCTGGGTTTTCTGCCCCCTGACCCACAGAGCAGCTTGTGTTCTGCGAGATGCTAACAGATATCGAGACGAATGAGTGAGAAACCCTGGGTTGAACAGTTACTGCAGGACTTCTCAGAGCCTTTCAAATGTTAAAGCTTGGGGGGAGGTTCTGGGAGGGCCGTCTGACGTCCCAAAGTATTCGATTGCTGCAAGACAGGCTTACCCACATCTTCAGGAAGAGTGGTTCTACAGAGCAGTCTGTGACCTAGAGAATTTTTAAGATATTCTGAGAAAGTGAAACACTGGTTTACATTGGTTCTCAGAAGGCTGGACATAACTGCAATTATTACAAGGTCAAGCCCTATTAGAAACACCTGTTACTGACAGGTGGCGTTAGTAGGTCACCAGGCCTACCAGACACAGAGGACCTCTCTCTCTCGGCTGGGCTGGGAAACACTCTCTGTCAAGAGCTGAAATTTTGAAATTCCTCCCACGGAGGGCCTTTAAGAAGCATACTGCATTATTTCACTGAGTCTAGAGACACAGCCTAAGGAATACAGCATTATGCTGAACCCTTTGAAAAGTAGAAAATCGCAGCAACAACCCACCAACCTCCCCTAATCCCTGCTCCCCTAACAACAAAGACAGACTTTCCTCAATGTAGCCCCAGATGTGCACTGTCCAACACGGTAGCCACTGGCCACAAGAGGCCACCAAGCCCCACAAACGTGGTTAGTCCACACTGAGATGTGCTGTTGTGTGAAACACATGCAGAATTATAAATAGTATGAAAAAATAACATAAAATATGCCATTAATTTTCATATTGATGACATGTTGAAATATATTTATGTATTAAATTAAAATATATTAGTAAAATTAATTTCACCATTTTTTACTTTTTAAATGTGGCCACGAGGATAATTTAAATTATACGTGTGTCTTACATTATCTTTCTATCAGACGGTGCTGCATAAGCCCATCTGTCTGCCCTTCAAGACTGTGAGCTCCATGAGGCAATGGCCTCACTTTCTTCATTTCTAGAGCCCCAGAACTTAGCACCGTGTCTGGTTCATGTGGGGGTCTCCAGAAGTCTTTGTTGAACTATCCTGACTTCCCAGGATTTGACTCTACAGGGCTGTGCCCTCCTTGTTATAAAGTATGTGGCAAAAAGAAAAGAACATGGACTGTTTGGCATTATTTCGAGGTGAATTGCAGGTCCAGCACATTTCTTACTTTCTCTAAATCCCAGTTTGTTTACCTGAAAAATAGGGCAAACTGAGGATTAAGTGAAGCACTCATGTGCATCACACAGCCGGCTTCTGTTGCCGATTGATGGAGCGGGATTAGAACCTTGGTATCAACTTTCGACACTGTTGGGCCTGATACTGAGACCTGCCGGTAGATGCGCACATGCGGTTCTAAGTGGTGCTTGGAGAGGAGGGCTGAGCTGTGTGAGTAGTGGAAAAGAGAACTGTACTCATCATGAAGATTACAAAAGATACCTATTTGCCTTTAGACACTCGGCCAGATCTGGATAGCCATTATCAATTTCTTCTGCCCTGAACTTAATGGGATTGCTAAATGTAGCAATGCATCAATGCGTTGGTATTTATGCCACTTCTCTGGCATTACCCGCAACCTCAAAGTCTACCCTTGAACAAGTGAACCAAGGCAGGTGAGCTGTTCTGGATGCAGATCCTGTCAACAGTGCCAAACAGAGACATTTAGCCAGCCTGTAAACCAGTGGGCCTCAACCTTGGGGTACACATTAGAATCATCTGGGGAGCTTTTAAAAATCCCAGTGCCAGGCCCAGACCCCAGGCCAACGAAATCAGAGTCTCTGAGCAGGAGGCAGGGTGCTATGGACTGAATGCTGTATTCCTGCAACAGCCATATGTTGAAATCCTAACCCTGAGAGGTGTTGGTGTTGGTATCAGTAGGTGGGGGCCTTTGGGAGGTGATCCTGTCATCAAGGTAGAGGCCTCATGACTGGATCAGTGTTCCTATAAGAGGTCCCAGAGAGATCCCTAGTCCCTCCACCACAGCCTGGAAGAGGGTCACTCAACCTCACCCTGATCACGCTGGCACCCTCCTCTCAGACTTCCAGCCTCTGCAAATGTAAGCAATAAATCTCTGCCTTTGATAAGCCACACCGCCTGTGGCATTTTGTTACAGAGGCCCGCACACCCCAAGACAGTGGGCATCAGTGGTTTTCAGTGCTCCCCAGGCAATTCCAAAATGCAGCCAAGGCTGCAGTTCACTGCGGTAATCCCCTTCTCGCTCCAGCGTGCTGCCGAGCGCTTGGAAAGAGCAGGGCTCTGAGAGACCAGGGACCTCTCCGGGCTCCAGCACTTCTTGGTTGTGTGATTTTGGGCGAGTTACTTACCCTCCTAAGCTTCATTTTCCTTGACTATAAAACAGAGCTAATAATCCCTCTCTCAAGAGGTGTGGGAGGATAAAGGGAATATGATCACCTACGCAGAGTGGTGCCTAGTGGGGGCTTAAGGAAAGGCAGTGGCCATCATTACCATTATTTCCCTTACTCGGGGGAGAGGACTCCTGTGTGTGGTAAGGTCAACGCACTTTCTCTTGCGTTCCTGCTCTGCTGGGGGGGGGAGGCGGTGCACGTGAAAGTACTTTGCAGACCAAGACTTTTCAAACCTTAATGTGCATAAGAATCACAAGGGACCTTGTTAACATACAGGAGCTGATTTCCTAGTTCTGAGATGGGGCTGAGAGTCTGCATTTCTAATAAGCTCCCAGGAGATGAGAAGCTACTTACTGATCCACAGGCCACACTTTGAATACCAAGACTGTGAATGCTTGGTAAAGCTCATTGCAGAGTAAAGCACTGCTAGTATTTCCTCAGTATACTTTGGGGAAATATCATATCACCTACTCTCTTGAATCTTCAAAATGATTTTTATTTTGGTGGACTTTATAGGAAGTTTAATGCCCATAAAGGAACCAGACTACATCAGAGATCCCATGTGAAAAACTTGAGGTTGGAGCTCATTGTTATTGACCTACAGTGTTTTCCTTCTAACTATTAGTCAACCTCTGATTCAATTTAATGAACACATGTCTGAATCACAAGTGTGTAAAGAAACAAGTGCGTAAAATTAAAGATACTTCCTCCTTTGTTTGCTCCTGAGGAAAAGCAGAATACCCATTACACCTCCAAGGAGCTTTGGGCTTCTTTCAACCACTTTAAGGAAATGACAATAAGCTCTCTCTGATGCTTCAGAAACTACCCTAGTTTTATCTTCCTAATAACAATGGTGTTTCTCAACATCGACGGTTTTGTTTTGGCATAGTAATCTTAGTCCTGCATGTGCCCTATCAGAATGATTGTGGAATGCTTGTTTTATACAGATGCATCCAGCTTTACATATAAATATGTCCTCAAGAAAATTGAGCATGAAAAACTTCTGGGTGAATCAAACCCTATTTTAGATGCAGAAAGACAGCTGGCTAGTTAAGGTTTCTATGTGAGATAATTCTGAAAACTACCCTTGAAAGTCTTTGAAAATCTGGATTTCCATTTTGCTACATGAATAGACTGAAGTGCCTCAATTAGTAGTTACTTCTACAGAGGCTCCTCCAGTCTCTCAGATTCTGTTTCCTTGCTTTCTTGGGTGAACACAACTTCATCTGTCACCAGGGAAGCGCAGGTATTTAGGTGCTTTGGGACAACAGCACCTTTGGGGTGATAGCCAGCACACCCGGCACACGCTGGTGGTGCCTGAGATGTGGGGATGCACCGCATTGTTCGGACCATAAGACGCACCTAGGTTTTAGAGGAAAATAGGGGAAAAAATTTTTAA
The DNA here is from genome assembly GCA_004027735.1 of Carollia perspicillata. Taxonomy (NCBI): domain Eukaryota; kingdom Metazoa; phylum Chordata; class Mammalia; order Chiroptera; family Phyllostomidae; genus Carollia; species Carollia perspicillata. Next base: position 11,476 of record PVKM010024165.1, read on the forward strand.
GCAAAAAATGTGGTGAAGTATTTATTAATATAAATAGCATAATATTTCACCAATATAAATGTAAAGAGAACTCAACAGCAGCATTAACAACCATTATTCCTCCCAAATTTGGTGGGGGGTGGGGGGGACCAGGGGAGTGCATCTCACAGTCCAAAAAACACGGTAACTCAGGGCTGGGTGCTGGAGGTGCTCAGGCAAGGACTGGAGTAAAAAGGGCCAATACGGCCTTTTTAATTTGAAAGGCCTACCAAGTAATCGGGTATTATATGTTGAGAAGCTTGGTTCTGGTCCTGACGAAACAACAAAAAATGTTTTCTCAGGTAAATATTTTTGATTGAAGATCAGTTCCTGATCAATTTTATGAAACATTTAGATCTACCATGTACTAACTCTGAGTGTGAGTAAATTTCTCACCCTCACAAGGCCTCATGTTCTGCATCTGTGAAATGGTGGTAACACCCAGGATGAGGGTTGTTCTAAGGATGAAGTGAGGGTCACACTAAGGGCTCAGTGACTGCTATGGAGTCGGTGCCCCAGAAATGATAGCTACTATAATTTTTATTGCACAGCACTGAATATTTAGTTGCTTTTTCCGATTATTTTCTGTCCGTGGGCTAATCCCTAAAACAGCACTGGGGGAAGACACCATTCATTATTCAAAAGACTCAGAAGTTTTGATTTCAGAAATCTGTGGCCATGATGCTAAGTAAGCTAGAGGCAAACCATCAGCATTGTGATATCTGTGTGACCACAGCCTCCAAGGGCCACATTCTAGGGAAAAGGAAAACTGTGCAGCTATATGCAATAAGAAAACAGAAAGGAGGAGAATGAAAAGATTTAGAAAACAGCTGCAAACTTTGGGCTCCTGGAGTCCAACGTGTGAATGCTGTAGATGCGCATCCCTGAGGGTGGCGTGGAGGAAGCCATCACGCTCTATCAGATTTGTTACTGCACAGAATTACACATTTTAATACGGCAGCCCTTCGAGATGAAAACACAGAGTGGTGAGAAGCTTTTGTAGCCTCTCATCCAATGTTTCAGTATGTCTCATGAGCACGATTCTCAGCCTGGTGATTTCAACCAGACCTGCACTACATCACAGGGACACTAACCGCCTCAACACACACTCACACACAAAAATATATACACATATGTATACACAAACATATACACAAACACATCTGCAAATGTGTATACACATATGTGCAAACATACACATGTATATATACATGTGTACACACATATATACAAATATATACACGAATATATATATATACACACACACACACACACAAATATGTGTGGGTTTCTCTTGGCTTAGCCATGAATCTGTTGTGTGATCTCAGGTTAGTCGATACATCTCCTGAAACATAAGTGTTCTAATTAGTCAAGTAGTTACATTGAGTAATATTTTATAAAACAATTTTCTAATTTGAACACTCTATGGTTCTAAGACCCTTTTAAAGCCGGGGTAGCCTAATACTCTTTTTTCCTAGCATGACTGACCATGCTCAGACGTACTCCACTGACAGCGTGATTCAGGCTAAAGGCACCGAAGGGCAGAGGCCGTCTCAAGCTCTTCAGCAAATACGAATGCAGTGAACTACAGAACATACCAGTAACTCTTGAAAATGTCTCCCCATGCTTCTGGAAGTCAAGGGGTTGATGTATTAGAAGAGTTCACCAGTCCTGGCACCTGGGTTTGGCAGTTTGAGATTGCAAGAGCAAAATCAGTTCAGTTTCTTGAGGGTTCAGAATAGTAACCAAGCTTTTGATAAAGGCAAAAAGGCTCTCAATCCTGGCCCTGACCGTAGCTAACTCTGGGATCATTTTTTATTTTTTAATCTTTTACCTTGAAACAATTATACTTTCATTCCTATCTTTGAAACTTCCCATTTGCAAGGATAGCATAGAGACATTATTCTCCTGGGTAAATACCAGGGACTGGAATCGCTGGTCATAAGGTAAGTCTGCTTTTCAGGTGGCTGTACCATTTTGCCTTCCTACCAGCGGTGCATGAGTGTTCTGACTGCATCCTCACCATCGCCTGGTATTGTCAGGTATCTTTGTTTTTGCTTTGATTTCTCCATTCTGCATCAGTTAATATGATCATGTGATTTTCCTTCTTGAGCCTGTTAATATGGTCACATATTGGCTAATTTGCAAATATTAAAGCAGTCTTGCATTCCAGATATAAACTCTCCTGGTCATGGTGTATAATTCTTTTTATATGTTGCTGAATTCTATTGGCTGATATTTTAAGAATTTTGCATCTATATTTGATATATATGATTTTTAAAAAAATATTTGCCTGGTGTTGGTGTCAGGATAATTTTGGCTTCCTAAAACAAGTTAGGAAGTGTTCCCTTCTCTTCCATTTTCTGGAATAGATTGCAGAATTGGTGTTAATTCTTCTTCAAATGTTTGGTAAAGTTCCCTGATAAAAGCATCTAGGCTTGGAGATTTCATTTGGGGAGTTTTTAATGAAGAATTCAATTTTCTTAGTAGTTTCAAATTATCTAGTACACAATGGGTAAGTTGTGGTAGTTGGTACTTCTCAAGGAATTAGTCCATTTCGTATAAGCCATCCAAATGTATGGATGTAGAGCTGTTCACAGCATTCCCCTGTCCTTGTGATGTCCGCAGGGTCTACAGTGATATTCCATTTCATTCCAGACATTAGTAATTTGTGTCTTCTATATTTGCTTGTCAGTGTTGCTACAGTTTGCCAATTTTATTGATCTTTGCAAAAAATCAGCTCTTAGTTTTATTGATTTTCTCTATTGCTTTCCTATTTTCAATTTCATTGATTTCTGCTCTGACTGTTGTTATGTCCTTTCTTTGCCTTGCTTTAGGTATATTTGCTTTTCTTTTTTGAGTTTCTTCAGGTGAGAGCTTGGAGTATTCAGTTGAGACTCTTCCTCTTGTCTTCCGTAAGCATTTAGTGCTGTAAACTTCCCTCTCACACTACTTTAGTTGATCCCCACAAATTCTGACGTGTTTTATCAGAATTTTCATTTTCGTTCAGTTCAATAATTTTTTTCATTTTCCTAAGACTTCTTCTTTAAATCCACTTTTCATTTAGAAGTGTGTTTAGTTTCCAAGGGTTTGGTGACTTTCTACCTATCTCTCTGTTATAGATTTCTAGTTCAACTTCATTACAGTCAGAGAACACACTCTAATTTCAGTTATTTCACATTGGTTACGATGGCGCAGGATGTGGTCTGCCTGGACACAGGTTCTGTGGGGGCATGAGGAGAACGTGCCTTCTGCTGCTGCTGGGCGGAGTGTTTCTAAAATGTCAACCAGTCCCGCTGGTTGATGGTATTACTGAGTTCTTCCACATATTTTTGCTGATAGGAGAGTTCATTTTATTTACCTGTATTTTTGTTCTTACCATGTTCTTCCTTCTTGATATTACAAAGTTCCTTTTTTGTATTTCCTTTTTTATTAAGAGCACTTCTTTTAGCTTTCGATTAGAGTAGGTTTACTGGTAATAAATTCTCTTGTCTTTCAGCTGAGAATGCATTAATTTCCAGTTTCAATAGTTATAGAATTTTGGGTTGAAATAATTCTTTCAGGGTTTGAAAAATGTAGGCCGCTTCCTCTGACTCCATGGTTTCTGGCGACAATTCCACAGCCATTCAAACTGTTTTCCCCTGTAGGTAATAGGTTGTTTCTCTCTAGTTGCTGTCAAGTTTTCTTTGTCTTTAATTTTCTGAAGTTTGAGTACGACGTGTGTTGGTGTATACTTCTTTGGGTTGGCCCTACTGGAATCTGGTCAGCTTCTTTAATCTGTGGGTTTACGTTTCTTGTGAATTTGGGAAATTTTCTATTTCTTCATATTCTCCTTTAGTCCCATTCCTGCTCTTTCTGGGATTCAAATGACAAAAATATTGGCTCTTTTGTTGCAGCCTCCTATGTTTCCAAAGCTTTGGTCATTTTTTTTTTAATCTATTTTCTCTCTATTGCTCAGATTGGATCATTTCTTTTTATAAAAAAAATTGTGACCATTTTATTAGCAAGCTGTTTGTTATTTATATCATTGTAAAGTAACACATTGTGCACCTGCTGTATTTCAATATCCACCCTTCAACACTCACAAAGAAACACAATCACACTTGAGAACACAGTAACACAATGTTCTTTTTATGTGTCAGTGTCAGGTTTTCCAGAAAAAATCTGTAATCTTATGCATATAAGGCATACTATCCACAAAAAATGAGTTTCGTGACTATTTCCATAGTATTACATTTCATCAGTTATTTAGGAATATACAATTTTGTGACCACTGACCATCGAAGATGCTTTACGAAGACTCGATAACCATTAGCTCCACACGGGTTCATTTTGTTCTTAAACACAGACAGGATGCGAGACGGTTTAGGAGAACCAGGTTTTTATTTTGTTTTCTTTTGATTGGCCAGTGGCCAGCAATAATAGCTAACATAACGCTGACTGAAAGTCCTTAACATGATTTATTCTAAATAAGCCTATCCTAGTGATCGCTTTATATGCTATATAAATGTCAAAATACAATGTTGCACACCTGAAACTAATATAATATTATATATCAACCATACTCCAATAATAAAATAATATAAAATAAAATGTTAACAAAATAGTGCAAAGGTATAAATTTAATAAATATTTTATGTTCATTCCAAGAAAACCCCATCATTCATTTTATTTCATTATGCCAAGTCTGATTTTAGTTTCATATGTGCCCCAAATATGCATAAAATAGTACCTCTAAATATATTCCTCAGCTATTTTCATGTAAAATCTTCTTAAATCCCCATTTGCCTACACTTACTAAAGTTACACTGACAGAGATTATAGTCAAAAAACCTAATGAGGCAACTTAGTATTTTTTTACATTTATTGCCATTTTATTGTTTATATTTTTAATTAAATTTATGGGGTGAATTGGTTGATAAGATTATATAGGTTTCAAGTATACATCTCTGTGATACATGATCTGTATACTGTATTGTGTGCCCACCACCCGAAATCAAGTCATCTCCTGTCACCGTGTCTTTGGCCCTCTTTACTCTTTACTGCCCCCACTGCCTCCCCTCTGGTCACCACCATACTGTTGTCTGTGTCTGTGAGTTTCAGTTTTATACCCCACATATATCTTAGCATTTTTAGACTGACCTATTTTGCTTATTAGCATGGTGTTCTCAAGGTCCATCCACATTGCCACAAATGGTAGTATTACCTCTTATGGCTGAGTAGAATTCCATTGTACAGATGTACCATACTTTCTTTATCCAATCCTCTATTGAAGGACACGATGGATGTTTCCATATCTTGGCCACTGTGAATAATGCTGCAATGAAGGGGAATAATGCTACAAAGGGGTGCATATATCTTTGAAAATAAATGGTTTCAAATTTGAGGGATGTTTCCCGAATACACAGAAGAGGTATTTCTGAGTCATATGGTAAGTCTATTCTTAATTTTTGAGGAACCTCCATACTGTTGTCCACAGTGGCTGAGCCAGTGTACATTCCCACCAAGTGTGAATCGAGGGTCCCTTTTTCTCTACAACCTCTCCAACACTTGTTATTACTTGACTTGTTGATAACAGACATTCTAACAGGTGTGAGGTGGTATCTCGTTGCAGTTTTGGTTTACATTTCCCTAATAGCCAGTGAAGTTGAGCATCTTTTCCTACGTTTGTTGGCCATTTGTATGTCTTCTTGGGAGAAGTGTTGGGCTGAGTCTATCATTCTGTCTTCAAGTTCATTGATTCTTTCCTTTGTCTCACCATTCTGCTCTTGAGTCCATCTGCTGATCTTTTTATCTCAGTTATTGCATTTTTTAGTTTTAAATTTCCGTATGGTTTTTCTTCATACCTTCTATTTCTTTGCTAAAGTGTTTCATTTTATCCATTCGTTTGAAGTATGTTCATAATTAGCCTGAGCATTTTTGAGGTTTTTGCTTTAAGATATTGTTAGATAATTCTGACATCTATATCATCTTGGTGTTAGCATGTAGTAATTGTCTTTTCTCATTAAGTTTCAGATCTTGCTGGGTTTTGGCATGATGAGTGAGTTTCAACTGAAACCTAGTGTTTTTGGATATTATGTAATGAGATTCTGGATTTTATTTTAATCTTGTGTTTTAGCGGGTCTCCTCTGACATCACTCTGGCAGGTGAAGCGGGTAATACTGCCTTGTCACTGCAGGATGGGGTGGAAGTCCAGGTCTATCCACTTGGTCTTTGCTGAGGGAAGTTGCACAAGGGAGTTCATTAACCTGTCATTCTTCCGGCCTTGAGGAACCTACCTGGCCTATCTTCTTCTCTCTCTCTGAGTATTCTTATGTTTATATTATATATAACACCCAGAATTTTTAGCTGTACTTGAGAGGGTGGGGGAGTTATTTCTTGTTTCTAGGGTGGAGATAGAAGTTCAGGGCTCCACTGATATCCCCCTGGCTGGGAGGGGCAGGGTTTCTGTGCCCCACATGGCCTCACTGACACCATAGGAGGGGATGGCCTTGTTACTACTGGGAGATAGTGCAAGCCCTGACTTGCTGTAAGTCCTTAGAGAAAAGACTGGAGAGGCTCCTCATTACTGCCAGGGGAGGGTGGAAGTTCAGGCTTTCCATGCATTCCCTACCAGCACAGGGTGGGAGGTTAGTGGCCTCACTACCACTGACTGGTGATGAAAAGTATTAACTCACCACTGTGTCTCCTCCGACACCAGCCCGGGATGGAGAAGGAGGAGGTCTAGCTTCCCAGCGTGGTTTGTGCTGTTACAGAGCTGAGGGATGAGGTGGAGGATGAAGGTTTCACCTGGCAGAAATGAAAGTCTAGCTCCTCGCTTGGCCTTCTCTGGTGCTACCCCAGCAGGTGGGTTGGCATGCCTCATTTTTGCCTGGGAAACGTAAAAATTTGGGCTCTGCATTTAGCCTTGCTGGTGGGCGTGGGGCCTCAATTCTTTCTGTGATGTCTGTCTGAAAAAGAGCAGATTGTCTAAAAGTTTTCTGTCTCGGTAGACTGATGCTTCAGCTAGAGAGTGAGTTTTTTCTCAGGCTACTTTATTTAACTTTTTGTCTGCACCCACTGGTGTTTCCAGGCTGCGGCATTCTCCAAGGTCCAGTCTGGATATATTTGAAGCAGGAAGAAAACCCAGGGAATTCCCCATCATGTTCCCTGGGTCCAGGGGTCACTGGCTCACCTGCCTTCCTCTTTGTACCTTTCTGAGACTCCTTATACTTGCATTATATGTAATGTCTAGAGCTTTTAGTTATAGTTAGTGGAAGAAATAGGAAAAGTGTGTTTATTCCATTTTCCTACAAGTGGAAGACACAAGATTGACAACACGCTCTTGAGCAAGTCATGTCACATCTCTGATAAAGAATTAATGTGCCCAGCTCTCAGCCAGGGAAAAGCACCCAGTAAAGAATGACTGAGGTAAATGTTTTTTAATGGAAATGTTTTCAAATGGAGACACAGTTTCATAATGCTGTGGGATGAAGATGAAAGTGAATCAGCTTATGTTATCTGTTCATTTGATTTCCAGTATTACTTTCTTTAAAAACAACAATGTAATAAAAAATTAGCTTTTACAACTAAGAAAATGCTTATTCATATTATAAAAGGATTCTTTACAAAATAAGCACAATGGCTTATTAAATCCATTAATGAACTAAATTCTAAAAAACTTACTCTCCCACTGATTTCTACCCAATTCTTGCTAAGCAGAGTTGTTGAGGAGTAGGAGCCCAGAGCGAGGAGGAGCTCTGGGAGCCACGCGGAGGAGGAACCCGGGAAGGCGGGGTGTTGGGAGTGGCAGGCAGGGCACCGAGTTCAAGTCAATCGGGTAGAGGGAGAGGCTGCAGGTCTGACATTTAGAAGACCACCGGAGACTTTAGCAAGAGAAACTGGAAAGAGTAGTGGAAGAAGAAGCCAGAGCAGGGTAGCTGAGAGGTAAATGTCGAGGAAGGAGAACCTGAGAGGAGGGAGAATGAAGAGGTAAAGCCAGGCTGGAAAGTGAAGGGGAAGAAACGCAGGCTTCGCATCTGATAACTTCTGATGGCGCTATTGTAATTGTTGTCGTATCACAGTTATTTCATAAGGTCAAGAAGCCATAAAACAGAATGGATATATGAAATAAACACAAAGAAGGAATAATTCCGACAGTGGTTACTCTTTTAACTAAAACTGATCTGAATATAGTATGAAGTTGTTTCTCAAACCCTGTTGGTGAAGGGCCAGTTTTGAGGGTTTTTTTTGCTTTCTACAATATGTTGCAGACTGATACTGTTGTAAAATGCAACAAAATGCCACAGTGACGTGCATCTGTAAGAAAGCTCTTCCCGTGGAGAGGCAGCAGGGGCTCCCAGACTGGCACTAGCCGCACTCAGAGCAACCCTGTTCTCCAGAGCTGGACTCAGGCCGCACAGACTCGGATTCACAGCCTCCCGCTCAACTGGGCTCCAGATGTCCAGGGAAGCGTGTAGCACGAGGGCATTCCATCCCCGTGCCCCTGCTTGTATTAATTAGGGCAGGCCAGATTATGCTGTCACAAAGAACACTCCAGTCTCGGAGGCTCACCACACGGGTGTTTCCTACTCACTCTCCAAGTCCAAGGTGCGTCGGCAGGAGGCTCTGTTCTGCACATCCGCCGCCTCAGTGACTGTGGCAGGAAACCAGTGGAGAGCTGCATGTGTACCCTCTAGGGTCTCACACTTTATTGGCTAGAGGTAGTAACATCCTTACCAAGGAAGCCAGGAAACTTAGGCACACCGCCTTAACCACAGCAACCCAGAGGAAGGTCTGTCAAAGTTTACTGGAAAACCACTGTAGAGAACGACCTCTCTCTTCCCCTCACTCCTCCAGTGTGTTGGGACAAGGGGCATGGAAAGGGACAGATGACTCTTACTTAACCAGCCCTCCCTTGCTTGTTGCTGGCTCTTTTGCCTGAAACTGGCTACTGATGCTGCCTTTTTTGCAGGCACTCAAATAACGGCCCCAATAGAGGGGGTTGGGTGTAAGGTCTTGAGCCCCAGTGGGGAGATCTACCCGTTGCACGGCTCCCTGATGTGGGACCCTCTTTCAGATCCCAGCCTTGGTGTCACACTCCACAGCCCTGTGCCGCTAGGGTTTCCTCATCCAGAGGCAGCCCTCTTGGGAGAGCTTCTGGAAAGTTGTCTCCAGCCAACCTCTCTACTCTTCGGTCCATGGGAAGGTCCTGTGTGCTTGGCTT